>JBAMJV010003344.1:0-111571 GCA_037951105.1 Echinarachnius parma | reverse complement strand
GACGCCCCTTGGATGAGAGAGTGGGGACAATGTAATGAACGTAACTGTCATCAACGCATCTTAGTCTACTTGAGTCTACTTGAGA
Organism: Echinarachnius parma; assembly: GCA_037951105.1. Lineage (NCBI taxonomy): Eukaryota > Metazoa > Echinodermata > Echinoidea > Clypeasteroida > Echinarachniidae > Echinarachnius > Echinarachnius parma. The sequence continues at coordinate 111,486 of JBAMJV010003344.1, read as the reverse complement.
CTTCTAATTATCGTCAGTTACCATGTAACGTCAGTTACCGATTTAACGTGAACTACCATAACGTAACATAATTTACCAAGGGAACTATGATAATTGAAAGATTAATTTACTTTCAGGAGGCATTTTCTAAATTGTCTAAGTCAGTTATTATCATGTAATTCTGTATAAAGTTCTTTCAAAAGACTAAACATTGTGATGTAGTGGATTGTAACGTCAATTACCAAAATCATGGATTTTAAAACACTTATTTGAAGTTTAATTTCCTTTTGTTTTCTCTGTACGTAGGTTTATCTCCCAGTAAGTGTAAATTGGGTAGAAAGCCCTTAAATTATCTACTTTTGTAATGAAGTGGGTGTAAAGAAGGTAAATCATCTCTTTATCTATGTGATAGTGCAAAGGGCTTATCCCATACCCCATACTAGTCATTCCAAATCATTGATAGTTAATTAAAATTTTTGCTAAGTACATAGTATTAAACATATTATGACTGATAGTGGTATAATTCATAAGCAATCAACCAATTAGTTATACAACCTAAACCTAAAGTACATGTGTAACGTCAGTTACCGCCCATGGGTAAGTACACTTATGTAATGTCAATTAGCCACATAGGCCCATTTCCCACTGTTTGATATTTTTTCTAGATTAATATCAGTATTAAACATGTTATAAATACTGAAATATGTGTAGAAATAGTGACAAAATCAGTTCCATGTAGACCTCATAGTTAAAACTTTGGTAACTGACGTTACCATGACGTCAGTTACCGTCATGCCCACAATGAACTTTTTACAGGATGAATAGAAAAATGGCCAAAAGGTCTCTTTTATGTGTTTATATGTTCTTGATGGATCAAACAAGTAACCAACAAATGAATTACCGCGCTTGATATAGAATTCAAAAGATGTTTTCCCACATTTACAAAATAATAGTTAAAATGTTTAATATGACCATCCTGAATTTAGTTTCAAATCACCAAAATACATATTTTTAGGAAAAACATTATATGTTTTGTTTCCAAGAATATCATTTATTTGACTCCAAGTTTTCTTCATATCACTTTGTAGTGCAATGAATATGTTTCTATAATATTCAATTTTCGAACACCGTATAATATTTGTAAGTTTATTTGTTATATTTTATACTTTGTTACATTTTGAATTATTGGTGTTTTCAGTGGCTTTTTATACAATATGTTTCTACCGTGTACATTGTAAGATAATGCACGCACTGAACAAAAGCTTTCTGCATCAATCAAAGCGCTTGACAACAAACAATGATTGTGCAGGGGACGAATGCCCCCTATTTTGTTTTGTACTATTTTATTTTTACCTTTACATGATATTATTTTTTAAAATCCAGTCATACAAGTAAAGGCTAATCGAGATCCTTAATCTCTTCTGATTCTGAATGACACTGGTATATATAATGCATTTATCACACTCCTAAAGCTCCAAATGCTGAACTCGCCCTTGCCTCTAATATAAACGAAAAGGTACACGGCATCCACGTATATAATAGTAGAAATACCAAATAACAATGGAAGTTGGTTAGTTAGCTCATCGGTAAAATACTGTTTCCGATACCTATGAAGCTGGTGGGAACTGGTTCAAATCACATTATTTTGTGTATTAATTTAAATGTTCAGATGTTTACGTTGATTTTTACATATCAAATGTAGTAATGATTTCTGTATTTTCATTTTTTTTCTTTTATTTTTTCTCTTTTATTTGTGTGATTCATTATAACATGACAAGGATGCTATACAGGGTGGCCCAGAAATAACGGAACGGGGTGCTTGCTATAATGAATACACATGATGCCCGTCATAGCAACTAGTAACGTTCAATGCGTGCGCGATTGTTAGTACCCCTTCTTCTCTCTACACAGCTGAATGCACGCTAACAATGGCACACGGTTGATCGTTACTCGATGCAGTATGGCGGGCATCATGAGTCTTTAGTATGGCAAGTACCCCGTTCCGTTATTTCTGGGCCACCCTGTATTCTACTACTATACATGGAATTCGTGTGTCTTTTTTCATAGAGGCAAGGGGGAGTTCAGCATTATGAGTTTTAGGGGGTGTGATAAATGCATTATATACATCAGTGTCATTCAGAATCACAATAAATTAAGAATCTCGAATAGCCTCTACTTGTATGACTGGATTAAAAAAAGTAATATTATGTAACGATAAAACAAGTATAGTACATACACAAATAGGGGGCAATCGTCCCTGCACCTTCCTGGATCTAACCCTGGTAATACCAACCATACGAACAACCTGGCATCCTACCTACACGACACGTAACAGACAATCGAATGATATATATCTACTGGTTCTTGCTTCATCGACAATGCTTTATATGAAAGATCAGACAAGCATTGTTTGTTATCAAGCTCTGATGGATGCAGAAAGCTTTTGTTTAGGGCGTGAATTTTCTTACAATATACATGGTAGATATTGTTACCGAAGGGGCCGGTTGTCAGTGGCAACGTCGAATCTAAAGGCTGCATAGAACAATAATAATTTGTATCGTACAAAAAAGGCTTATACCGATACAAATACTCTCATGTACCTTCTTTCATGAGTCTTTAAACCAAACAAAAGGAACCCATGAACACTTAAATAACCCAGAAGGCGTAGGGCGGAAAACGTTTACCTGGCACACGTAGGAGGGGGGGGGGGGGGGGGGGGGGGGGGGACAAGAACTTTGAAAGTACATACATGTAGACCTTCATTGAAACTTGAACGCTACTTTAATTATCTGTATTTTACATATCCTTAATTAATGACAAATTATCCTGTCATGTTATTTCCTTTGAGTTGATTCATCTGTTTGAAAGTTGACTAACAGCGGGGACAGAGGTTTTAAAATAAATGTGCATGGGGTGGGACCCCCTGTATACGCCCCATATCAAACACAGCTCCATACAAATAACAGCACAGTGGTTGTCTATTTTAGGCGGCGTTTTCACATGAATATTCATCACCATTGTATTTTTATGTGACGTTTCCATGAGATTCACCTCCATTATTATTCTCATGAATATTCGTCACCATTATTTGCATTCTTGATTAACGTCTCCATTTTTGGACACATAGAGAGCGCTCTTTAAAAAGCAAGATGCATATAGGTGATTGGGGGTGCTTCACGACGGAGTTCTACGGTATGGGATCACTCAACTTAGGCCAGGAAACCGCCTACTAATTGATATATTTGCAAATAAGAAAACTATCAATGCACTGACATATTTCGCCGACGGTTGTATTTTGAAATGTTCGTCCGGACATTACATAACATTGATACTGCTACAGATCCCAATTCAACTCCAGATGTATTTAAATCGCACTCAATAATGTTGCGGGGAACGTGCACCAATGAGCAACGCAGAGGGGTATTATTTTGATCGTTATGGAATCTTAATATAGTCTTTAATGAATGAATGTGGTATAAAAAGTTAAAGAAAGGATATTGTATGTCTATAATATTAAATCAAGTATTAACAATTTTGTTACCAGTGAAATTTGTGACCAAATATCACCAACATTTATTTTAATTTTGCGCAAGTTAAGACATTAAAAAGAACTTCTTGCGTCTCGGTGATTTTAAAATTATTTATATAATCATATTCTTTCAGATTATGTAGGTTTTATTTTGCTCCAGATGAGATTTAGGTTTTATTTTGCTTCTAAGAGATTAAAAAGAACTGTTTATACTTATTGCGTCTCGGTGATTTTATAATCATTGTAAAGCATTTTACATATTCTTTCAGATTATGTAGGTTTTATTTTGCTACAGATTGTACATATTTATTCAGGATTTCACCCTATGCCCACTATTATAAAATACTATACATACTTGAAGGCATCTAGTAACTTTGTTGACATGTGGAAAAAGTGGTGAATGGTTGATACAATGGGTGATTTCAAGTATGGTGTTTAGGGCTGGTGTTAGTGTTTATCAAACTGGTGTTTGTATGTAATAAACACTAACACCGGCCTTAAACACCATACTTGAAATCACCCATTGTATTGTTGTTATCTGATATGTCCACTGGGTGTTGTGTCAAAATGTCAAGTTAAATGGACGTTATATGGCCGAGAAATGGGCAAAAATGCAAAGTGATATTCACTTACTCATTGCATTCACTTTGTACACGGTTTCGACGATCCAGTGGATAATTTAACATCTGAACACTTCAATCGTACATGTCTTTTTAACGAAAGGGAAATTTGAAAAACCAAACCTTTCCTATGTTTTTTTTTTGTCAATACGAATTCAACAAGGCATGAGGGAGCCGCTAAAATTACAATTGCATGATTTTTTAGGATTTGGACAATGCTACTATGAAGAGAGCAGTTTTAGTAAAGCTGTGCTTTAGTAACCAAAACATGCATTGTTATCATATTATTATTCGCATTAAGTTTTCAGGTGAGCATCAACAGTACACCTTAGGACCCAATTATCAATTTAATAAAATAAAACAAAACGAAGGCTTAATCACGCGGCACTTTCCTACATGCCGAGGTTGATTGGGACATGTGAATGAAACGAATTAAACACACATTGGTAGAGCACGATTTTGCTTTTTGTCATAAATCTATACAACTGACAGCACCGGCGTATTATACGGGAAGAGGGGCACACGTTTGGTTTTGCATACAAACACAGCTGTGTGCCAATTTCCTTTCATTATATAGATAACGACTATCAATCATCAGTCACTGTGTGAAAGTAAGTGGTCATTAAATCTGGCTGCATTTGTGCTTATTATTAACAACACCTCAAAGTTTGTTTCGGTTTCACAAACTTGCACATCTAGGCGCGATTTCACCATAAATTTAATTTGTGGAAATATCAATAAATATATCTGATCTTATAATTATTTGGGGCCCATAATTCAGTAACTCAGTATTTGTCTTAAATAAATTTCTAAGCCAAAATTCCTAAATTATGCAAATAATAATGAAGTATAATTTAGATTCTCTTATTAATATGAAGTACAAGTAGAAGAGGGTTTAGCATTTCCTAATTATTCAAGCAGTGAAAAAAAGCAGAGATTAAAAAGAACTGTTTATACTTATTGCGTCTCGGTGATTTTATAATCATTGTAAAGCATTTTACATATTCTTTCAGATTATGTAGGTTTTATTTTGCTACAGATTGTACATATTTATTCAGGATTTCACGCTATGCCCAGTATTATAAAATACTATACATACTTGAAGGGATCTAGTTACTTTGTTGACATGTGGAAAAAGTGGTGAATGGTTGATACAATGGGTGATTTCAAGTATGGTGTTTAGGGCTGGTGTAAGTGTTTATCAAACTGGTGTTTGTATGTAATAAACACTAACACCGGCCTTAAACACCATACTTGAAATCACCCATTGTATTGTTGTTATCTGATATGTCCACTGGGTGTTGTGTCAAAATGTCAAGTTAAATGGACGTTATATGGCCGAGAAATGGGCAAAAATGCAAAGTGATATTCACTTACTCATTGCATTCACTTTGTACACGGTTTCGACGATCCAGTGGATAATTTAACATCTGAACACTTCAATCGTACATGTCTTTTTAACGAAAGGGAAATTTGAAAAACCAAACCTTTCCTATGTTTTTTTTTTGTCAATACGAATTCAACAAGGCATGAGGGAGCCGCTAAAATTACAATTGCATGATTTTTTAGGATTTGGACAATGTTACTATGAAGAGAGCAGTTTTAGTAAAGCTGTGCTTTAGTAACCAAAACATGCATTGTTATCATATTATTATTCGCATTAAGTTTTCAGGTGAGCATCAACAGTACACCTTAGGACCCAATTATCAATTTAATTAAATAAAACAAAACGAAGGCTTAATCACGCGGCACTTTCCTACATGCCGAGGTTGATTGGGACATGTGAATGAAACGAATTAAACACACATTGGTAGAGCACGATTTTGCTTTTTGTCATAAATCTATACAACTGACAGCACCGGCGTATTATACGGGAAGAGGGGCACACGTTTGGTTTTGCATACAAACACAGCTGTGTGCCAATTTCCTTTCATTATATAGATAACGACTATCAATCATCAGTCACTGTGTGAAAGTAAGTGGTCATTAAATCTGGCTGCATTTGTGCTTATTATTAACAACACATCAAAGTTTGTTTCGGTTTCACAAACTTGCACATGTAGATTGTAGATTGTAGATGTAGATACACGTGGATCAATGATTACCAACGCATACAGTCACTTCACTCAAGACATCATTGAAGACCTGTTGTGTCAAAAACGTTCTGCGGATTGAACATTCAAGCAGACCTATCAATGTAAGTAGGACTCTTTCAGCTACTGTTTATATATTTAAAATAAATTAAATCGAAGTTAAAACAATTTAAGGAAAACAATAAGTTTGCAAAGAAATTTCTAGTTGATATTGAATTTAATACGAATCTGTTATTGGCTGAAATCGGTCTTAGAAGTGGTAGTTTCCAGTCATCATGAGCCGAAATTAAATTTTCATGAACATTTATGACTTAATTTTCTTGCAATACTATCGATTGCAAGGGCTATGTTCAATGCCGGAATTAGACACAAGGGCCGGTATTCAATTCCATACTGAAGTATAAAATGTAAGCAATTCACTCAGTATTTGTCTTAAATAAATTTCTAAGCCAAAATTCCTAAATTATGCAAATAATTATGAAGTATAATTTAGATTCTCTTATTAATAACGAAGTACAAGTAGAAGAGGGTTTAGCATTTCCTAATTATTCAAGCAGTGAAATCACAAAAGGATTCTACAAAGCGATTAAAATTCCAATGTGTGTAGATTAAAGGATCTACAGCGTCTAGATGGCCTAATTTTCACAATTAAGCTCTCTATAAGTAATTTTTCCTCAAGAAAAGGAATTTGGCAGTCATTTCCCATTAGACCGGGCGCCGAGGTCCATTATCGTTTCATCTCGTGCTTCAAATTTTGTATCTAGCTAGTTTTTTGTCGACATGTGTAAAAGTAGTATTGAAATCATACCTGAAACTCGTCAAGAATAAAACCTGCACATTTTCTAAAAATATGAAGACAAAAAACACAAAAAAATTGCCACAATTTTTCAGTTTCGACGGTAAGAAAGACCAATCACAGTACGTTGCTCATAGCGTGATTTGTGGACTGACCAATTACGCTCTTTGTTTCATGCGCAAGATAGCCGGTCCATACGTAAACAACAATCACGTCACTGGATCATGGCTGCAGTGCGACGGAAAGTTTCGAGGCAAGTAAATCCGACTTCTGTGCCATACATGTCATCGACACTCAGAGCAAGTTTATACCATCTAGTGATAAAAACTATGAAAAGTGCAAGGAGCGTGCAGCTAAGTGGATAATATTGCACAAGAGGTTGGAAAGTGAAATTGCATAGTCGTTTCTGAAACAAATACATGTACACTACACGGAAATAAAGGTGTGGGACAAGTCAGTCATGGCCTGTACTGACGCGACGAGGCACAACTCAGACAGACTCAGTCTCAGACTCAGACTCAGAGCACAATGAAGAAGTGAAGGAGAAGTCTCCAACTCCAGAATCTTCAGATTGTAGGAGGCAGATTAAACCCAAGAAGAAGAAGATGACTGTAACTCTAAGAAATCGGGAACTGGCAGGTAAGTTATAATATGAACAGATCTACATGTAGCTCTACGACTTCATCAAATGAAATGTACATACATCATTTACATGTATTCCCATTTTCCCAAAATAAAATTGCACTAAAAAAAGAAAGAAGAACTTCCTATTAAAATATACTAGACCTAATGTACAGTGAAATTTGTGATTTCAAGTTCGATGTTAGTGTTGGTAATCTCAAGATCACGAACCAAATGACAACATCACAAAGAACTGAAATGCTCGGAGCTGTAATATGATTGATATATTCTATTTTGGTTTGACAGTATGATTTAAAATTGTATATCATACCTGATGAAATTTAAATGCCTTTTCTCACTGATTTCACTTTTGTTTACTAGCCTTTTCGCGTGAAATTGTGAGAGGATCCCATAAAGACATGACGTCCAATCGGTGTTGACCTATCAATGACATGAATAATGTGAACAGTATCATCTGTCTAAAGTACTTTCTCGTTGTACACTGCGATTACAGATCCACCACATCTTCTTCGCTCGTGACAGCCCTTGGGTGGGACCGACTACACATCCGGCGACTCTTTGCACAGTGCACGCTCTTTTACAAGATCCATCATCAGCTAGTCCATGTGCCTTTCCCACCAGAAGTCCGCCAAGCCAACTATTATTCAAGACATGATCACAACCTGAAGTTCACCGTTCCATTATCTACTACTGACTCGTACTAGTTCTCCTTTTATCCACGGACCATACGAGTCTGGAACCATCTACCTGGGCCGGTCGTCAATACAACAGGACTGACTACCTTTCAAATGGCTACATTACCCACCATTAGAGTAGTGCAGCCTCCCGTGGGCTTCTACGTTGTTTAAATGTCAGTATACTTGTTTTTTTACTTGCACATTTTACTCTTGCATCTTTATTGTACATAAATGCAAAATGAAATTGTATTATGGCACCTCCTGCATGACGACACACCAGCATATCATCCTAGTATAGCTTTGCAGCTGCATCAAGGGCTTACCTCATCAAGTATCAAGTAAGTGTCAGCAAGTGAGGATTCCTCTGTACCAAAGAGACTGCTTTGGTCAAGTTTTCGTACAGACATCAACCCCCTACCAGCCATGACTTATAAACTGAATATATTTGCCAGTGCGTTGCATTATCTGCAATGGAGCTAAGTATATCCTTGAAAAGTCTACTGATATAGGCAGATATGAATCTATGGTTACCATGTTCCACCCATGTGTAAATGGGTACCCATCTAGCCAGAGTGCTACATGTAGGTAAAAGAAGTGTCATAAAGTATTTATTAATCTACGCTCACCGTATAAACATGAACCAATATTTTGTTTTGACAAATCTGATTCCTGATACATTTTGACTAATTTTTATTTCCATGACAATCCTGGAAAGTAATTAAAAAAAAAAAATTATTTATCTATTTATTTTGTTGTTGTTATAACATCACACTTGTAAGTTGTTTTCATCATGTAATATTTTACCCAAAATAATGGGAAGAAAATAGATGTTGGGAGATTGAGGTTTCTGGACTTGTATTCACTGCTTATGAATAGATACACTGTACCAGTGTAGGTATATATTTGGACTGGGAATGTACTCTGGTGCATTTAGTATTTTGTTCCATTATGACAAATATTTAAATTATGTAAGATGAATAAGTTACACATTTTAATGATCATGATTAGTAATTGAAAGGTTTTCATATACGTTTATGTTTTATGGTGTACAATGTGGTTATTTGACAATTTGTGCAAGTAATGTTTCTTCCATGTCTGCCTTCTTTTAACTGTGTAGTATTTTGCTGTTAAGATTAACATTAACACACTAGTATGTAATCTATAGAACCTGTTTTGCATATTTGCACTCTGTAGTGAGTAAAGAAATGGACTAGTGAAAGCATGAATTTTTTAAAGAATAGGTTTGATTCAGCTTTGGAAGAGTGTTGATGTACATGTAAAACGTTTCCATATGCTCATATTATTTTTTTTAATTTTCTTTACAAACTAATGAAATTAAGAAAAATATTATTTTTGTCAATGTTATGTTTAAAAACAAAGAAAACAAATCCTCAGAGGCAAGTAATAGGGAAGTTGATTGTATGTCTGGTTTACATGCTTTGTATGAATCAATGAAACAGTACACCATGATATTGAATAGTTGAATATTTGTTGTATGAACTATGATAATTTTGCATTGCTAGTACATTAGACTGTCTTGTTAATACTGTACAATTGTTTTCAATTTCAATTTCAATTTATTCTTGCTTCCAACAAAACATTACAAATGAATAATGATAATTTGCACAAAATAGTGATATACATATTGGAAACAAGAGGGGTCCACTAAAAAGCAATGCTTGTACAATGGTGGACCCCTCAAATAATAGTTAGGTATATTGTACATTTAAATTAACACATTCTAGACTACAACAACATAAACAAATATAGAGAGGAAAAAGGGGGGAAAGGGGATGCCAACAGAGACCAACATGGGACAAGAGAGAACTTTACATGACACAAATAGGAGAAGACGAACACAATACAAAAAATGAGACACTGCCAAAAGGAAGTGAGAGATCGGAGGTACAAATGTATGTAAAAGATAAGCTGCAAGTGGGGTTCAAGTGAAAATAAGGAAAAAGACTTGCGCATAATAGAATGGAACAATGCATGAGAAGGCACAATATATAATATCAGATTACATTTTGAGTCCGCGAGTAAAGAATGACCTTGTTTAAGGATGACGTAAGCACGAAATAAGAGTGAATGGGAGATATAATTCAATGATGTTTATAAGATTGTAATAAAAACAATTTTAATTTTTTCTTAAAGATATTAATCGATGGAGCATTTTTTATTTCATTACTTAAAGAATTCCATAATTTAGGACCTTCATATATAAATGTATTTTGAGCAAGTAGGGTCCGCAAGAGAGGTAAATGAAATTCTTCAGAATGTCTAGTTGGATAATTATGAACTGAGTTATTTTTAAAAAACATTTCTTGAAAAACAGATGGTAGCATGTTATTATTATAATTATAAATAAATTGACCAAGTTGAAATAAATATAGGTCTTTTACCTTCAGTATCTTATTTTCATAAAATAAAGAGTCAGTATGGGAGCGAAAAGGGGAATTACAAATAATACGAATAACCTTCTTTTGTAATAACAACACTTTATCTAATAAAGTTTCATGTGTGTTTCCCCAAACTAAAAGACCATAATTTAAGTAGTGGAGTATCAAAGAACTATAAAGCATAATTAGTGAATTAAAAGGAAGACATGTTTTTACTTTATAAATAATACCAATATTACGAGAAATAGTTTTACAAATATTATCAATATGATGTTTCCAAGAAAGGTTACTATCAACCGTTACACCCAGAAATTTAATGAATGAAACACGCTCCAATGGGGTGTTTTCAAAAACTATGTTAGCCGGTAACGAAGAATCTATAGATTTACTAAACAACATATATTTCGTTTTCTGGAGATTCAATGATAATTTATTCGCTCTAATCCATGATAAAATATGACTCAATTCAATATTAATAATTTCAACTAATCTATGAGAATCCGTATGAGAAAAAAACAAATTTGTATCATCAGCAAAAAGCACGAATGACAAAATTTCGGACGATCGACAGAAGTCATTAATATATAAAATAAATAAAAGTGGGCCTAATATACTAGCTTGTGGAACACCACAATTTATATTACGAAGAGCTGAAGAGTTATCATTTAAAAATACATACTGCCTTCTGTCTGAAAGATAGCTCCTGAACCACTCCAAGGCCAACCCACGTATACCATAATGTGAAAGTTTATAAAGTAAAATATCGTGGTTAATCGTGTCGAAGGCCTTGGAGAAGTCCAGGAAAATGCCTATCGTATGAACATTTTTTTCGATTGCATGAGCTACCTTCTCAATAAAGGACAATAATGCGTGTACAGTATTGTGTTTTTCCCTAAAACCAAATTGGAGACTAGAAAAAATATTGTTATTTTTAAAAAAAGGATACTGTACGAGAATATATTATCTTTTCTAACATTTTTGAAAAAGAGGATAATAAGGAAATCGGTCAATAGTTATTTACATCTAATTTATCGCCCTTTTTAAACAAAGGAATTACTCTGGCAATTTTCATAGTGTTTGGTACCTGGCCATATAATAAAGACAAATTAAAAATATGAACGAGAGGATCCACAACAGAAGGTATAATGCCCTTTAAAATAAAATTATTAATTTCATCATGGCCAGAACTTTTCTTAGAATCAAGTTTCGAAACAATATCTAAAATTTCATATCTGTGAATAGGAACAAAAAATATAGAGTTTGAATTGGGCTGGCCCCAAAAATCAACAAAATGCTTATTTGATGCGGGAATATTAACAGCAAGATTTTCACCAATCGAAGAAAAGTAATTATTTAAAATATTTACTATATCCCTAGGATCCTCAAAAATCTCATCATTAAACTTAATTTTTATTATGTCAGATTTATTATTAGTAACATTCATTGCCTGTTTAATCATTTTCCAAGTATTTTTCATATCATGTTTATACAACGCCAACATATTTTCAAAATACCCTTTCTTTTCCAAACGAATAATCTTAGTCAAAATATTTTTATAAGATGTATATTTAATTTTTAACCTTTCTGTGCCATCTAATTTATATTTATAAAAAAGATTATTTTTCCTATTTATCGAACGTAATATCGATTTAGTGATCCAAGGAAGCCTTGGTGTTTTTTATAATCATTAAGTTTAACTCTTTGTTTAGGAATACAAGTATCTAATTGATCATTCAAAATATCACAAAAATTATCGTAAGAAGAATTTACTTCATCTACACCATAAACAGGAGACCAATCTACATGTTCAAGACTAGAAGCAAGACTAGCTAATTTTTCATTATTGACTTTTCGTCTAAATAAACGTGGGTCATTATTATTAATTAATATTAAATTTCAAACTGAAGTTCTCATTTAATCTTCCTATTTTATTACGTAAGTCTCCGATCGAGACTACATCTCGATTGGACTATATGAGACTTTAAAGCCCTGTTGTCACGTACAGAACCTCTGTGGGCAAGGCTACAAATGTAGCGACGTTCATCCACATAGATGCGTCTTTTTAGGATCACAGTATCAAAGGCCGAACTTGGCTAAAAAGAATATTCACTGTAAAAGTGTGCACAGACCAATTGTCTCAATGCACATAGAGATTTACTCTTAGACTTGTTAAGTTTCTCAAATTCTAGCCTGGTCATGGGACACCGGTCTCGACCGTCCACATCTCCACGCCGCTGATGTGCACATCGCGATCTCGTGGAGACACATTATGGATATATCCGTGCATACAGTACACAATTTCCCGGTGATACAAACAATATTGTTTATCTTGGGCAACCTCATGTTAGTCACCATTAATTAATTCACGTATCTCAATCTGAAAGGTTGTAATATTAAACAAACATTACTTATTTCCATTCTGTCCAGTTGAATTTCATGAACGGATTACCCCTCTGTGCCGATACACTGAATATTAACAATCCCATACTGTGTAGAATCGGGTTTCTATAACAGAACCCGAGGCTTTAACTTCCATCGTCATGCACAGCACAGGGTACAGAAAATGGCAATATTAGCTTATAGACATAGCATTATCTGAATGTAACATTTTCTGTATGTACAACGTGCCTCTTGGCACAAACAGTTGCTATTTCCTGGACTTCTTCAGATGATGTACCCCTTTAATAATGCCGCTTTGACCTAACTGTAAGCCATTGATACTAATCTTCTGAGCGACATATATGTGGAGTTTCATTCAGATGGTGAGCTATTACCAAGTTCACCACAGACATGCTAAGTTGGTAAGGCATATTATCACTGGGCTCCCAACAACATGACCTGTGGCATAAACAGGAAGGTCCGCAGAGTCCCAGACCAGTTCGGTCAATTAGGGACTTCTACATGTACTTGCAATCATGAATGCCTTTTATGTATGGGTTTCGTATGCCAAGCATAATTTTAACTCCTTGAGTGCCAAGCTCGCATTTTTGCGAGTACAATTCACACAAATGCCATTGAGCATTAATCCCCTGGCACTCAAAAGGCGGGACGATGCGCAAAACATTGCAACACCTTGCAAGTTACTATTGATGCGTCTTCCGCCACTGCCTTTGTTATCCACGAGACAAAATTCTACCTTCTTAGAATTCATCCAGCCTGGAAAACTGCACACAGTACAGAGGTGCATGCAAAGTGGTCAGTCAGGTATGCTGATGTAAAACTTTAGATCCACTAGGCATCCATAGGTACATCTATATTATACGTCTTGGTGCTTCTCTATCTAGCACCCATTCTGTTCCGGTCACGATACAGTGAGGCAATACAAGCAGATACTCTCAATAATAAGCTTGAACCACTGGTCATCATATACTTGTTTGCATTTTCAAATGTCTCTGGTTATTTCTGTTACAATCGTGAGATTTTGTACCACGAATATCGTAGCGGTATACGCCTTACAACAAGGGTTATCTGCCCTCACAGGCTCATGCACATGATTTCTGTCAGAACCGAACGTACTGAATCAATGTGAAGCTTTCTAGCTGTTCTATTACTTCTGCCAATAAATCCGCCACCTGCCCTGGTGCATAGTTGATCTGCGTTTACATGAAGTTTTCTTTGTTATGTCTGCCTGTCTGAGCGTATATGATTTCAGGCATTGTATCCACCATATTTATCCGCTTAACCTGTCTGTTGAGAGGATTGCGTGTCAATCAAACACCTTTGTGGATCGAGCCTAGAATGTCCTTTTGCAACGGACATAATGTAGAGAAAAAGCATACTATACTGCTGGAAATATTGTTACAGGTTATCCAATTACATTGGCAACTTTATATTTGATTGTGTCAGCACATGCCTTGTTATTCACTATTTATATTCAATAATGCTCTCTGTTGATAGAATTATGTGTCTATCCAATGTCCTTCGTGAAGAAGGAGTTGAATTTGTCCTTTTTAAATTAAGGACAATATGAGAGAAAGGGCCATTAAATGCTGCCGAAAATTCTTGGAATTTACTTTTCTTATAGTGTCCGCACATGGATTTATACCATCCATTCTAATTCGCTCATGAATGCCGTCGGTTGATAGAATATTGTTTCTATTAATGTGTCCTTGGTGGACGTAATGATGATGCAGCAAGGTGTCATTTGGCAATTACATAGTCTGATTTACCTGTTTATTATCTGATCATGATCATAGCTGGGTGAATCATATTTGTATTCGCACATGCTCTCTGCTGTCGATGTATAGGATCATGTGTCCTTGGTGGACTGAGAGATGGTGCAGCAAGGTGTCAAATTTCCTTGCATTAGGCAACATAGCTTGATTTTGCCTTAATTTCAATTTATTATCTGATGTCAGCACATAGATTGATAACATCATATCTTATTCACTCATGCTCTCTGCTGATAGAGCCATGTGTCTATCGACGTGTTCTTTGTGGAACGTGAGAGATGGTGCAGCAAGGTGTCACATTTCCCTTGCATTTGGCAACATAGTCTGATGTTGCTTCGAATTTTGTTTATTCCTAGCCTAATCAGGCTACAAAGGACTCATGAGCAGGATGGGGATGTAAACGAAAGAGGTTAGGTACAGTAGAGTTGCTGTAAATTACTGCATGAGATTCGGCCATTAGACCTAGCCGTTTCTTCACGATATGGGAGTCATCGATAATATGTCAGATGACAAGTAGGACTGCTCTTCCGTTTTTTATAGACTGGTTTGAGTAACTTATAAAGCCATTCTGGGTGCTGAACTGATCCTCGAACTATCCGTCTTTATTATTGATGGGCAATGTTCATGCTGCTCTCATCATTCATCCCCTCTTATACCAGGTATAAGAATCATCATCAATATCAATTACGGTTTTGTCTCAAAGCGTAATGACAGCAGTCTACACATTGTGTATGCATGAGTGTGCTGCTATAAGGTTTCTGGATTTATTCCAGTTTATAGCCTTGGAGAGCCTGCAATGCCTGCCTCTTATATCATTATAAGTTTCCCACTACTTGATATCGTGAATTGAGATTCAGACACCGCTCAGCATATATTTCTCATAACATACATTGAATCATTGCTCACTCACGACACCATTGATGCGTGTACGTGAAGGCTATATATTTCAACCAGCCTGAGGTTGATCATTTTATGTGCAGTGGGTGTTTGTTCTCAAGTACGCCCTTTAAGCATGGTAAGAAATGTGAGGGCACCATTATATTCCCAATGTGGTGATCGAAGTAAGCCTGCATGAAGCGATCGATTCACCCTTGGTAGTACATGACTGTATTCACTTGTACCAACATAATGGTTAGACCAGCTGGGAATAATGTGATGTGTATTTATTATTTGCCATCTAATTCGGCAAATTTCTAACCTCGGTGATTTGATGTCGATTAAATATGGCCCTGCAATCTAAGCAGGCACTGTACATATTCCTTTGAGAAGGATTCATATGTGATTCAATTTCACAAATAACATAGGCCTAGCCTACTTATGTGAACGGACAATTACAACTGAAACAAGACCGCTTGTTCAGAATATCTTAGGTTCGGACAGCGGAAATTCGGCGTCCACGACGCCATGCTCGCTTGTATCATTGGCCTAGCACGACATGCTAGTTTGTTAGTATCATATTGATGTAGAGATCGAGTTGGCTTAACTTGCCTGAAACTGAATGCAGTTTCTCCCAACAGCTATAATACGGCCACGCCGTATCAAAATAGTATACACACAGAGTCATATGTATTCACATGTACAATGGTAGGTTAGGCTGGCTCTCGTCGATTTCTGTAATTCTCGCTCGACATCTAAGAGCGCATGAATTTCCCTCAGAGCTCTAATGTGATGAGCCATGAATGGCCGGCTATCAACGAAACAACGTTTACGTTTACGTGTATACACAAGTCATGTGTGCACCGTACGATGATCATTATAGCTGCCGGAACTGATTTACCCGATTCTGGGTGCAGTAGTACAGTAGTTGTCTTGCACTGCCTTCGAGGCCACCGCTCCTCAGCTGGACCGCCGTTCAGCTGGCTAAGCTAGCCACTGCTGCGGGGTATCACTGAGTGAGATTCGCTGCCACTGCGTGGACAGCATTGGGGCTTACAGTGGCCGCCGCTCCGCGGTTTGCCCGCCCATGCAGTCGGCTGTGCCAGCCACTGCGGGTTGGTGAAGTTGAATCTGCGTTCGCTACCACTGCGTGGTCAGCAAATTCCCATTTCCGAGGCCACGCCATCGGATGATTTTGCATCCATTATACCGAAATCCATGATCTCGGATAGTATGAAATCCTTTTGGAACGTTTTGATTTACTCTCTGAATAATATATCAGTAGAATTTCCACGAAATTCTGAGTTATTTTCTCCAGCGGTCGAGAGCACCTCCCGACTCTTCACACAGCGCCAAACGAATTGACACATGCGCGCAAGCGGGACCTCATATAGTCCAATCGAGATGTAGTCTCGATCGGAGACTTACGTAATAAAATGGCAAAATAACATAATACTAATAATTCAAAACCAAACGAATATATCGTAACTATAATAAAGAGTATACTATAATAAAGAGTATAATATGCGATAACAATTTTCAAAAGCATCAATAATTTCAAATTAAGGACGACCCATAGAAAGAACTGACTTGATTTCAACAAAGTAAAAAAAGAAAAGAAAAAAAAAGGAGACGTCGCTAATCGTTTCATGAAAGGAATTGCCTTTTCAAAACAACTTAAAGAGTAACATACATCAAAGCAAAGGTATATACAATAGATTGCGGTAAGTGCGAAATCGGTCAATCTATTTACCAAATAGAGTAAGCGTGGAGTACAAAGTTGCATGCGAAACAATAAAGAAACGAAGTGCGGTGTCACAGCTCATCGTTGCCATAGGCAGCTTGATTCAAGGAAAACAAAAAAAGAAAAACAAATACGTGTGATTGATCGGTTGCCAAGACAACAGCCAGCCTACCTCAAACCAAAAGTCGGTGTTTTTTAAAAATCATTACTGCCTAAGGCAAAACGAGTGTGACGACATCACCTGGCACTCTGCGCTCAAGTAAATGAGCGGGAAACAAAAAGAAGGCATTATTTAACCAGAATAATTCGCATGTGACTATTTTACTTATAATATATCGAAATTCGAACAAAATATCCCAAGAATATTGCACGGAATAAAACAACTAGTATATACATTACAACTGCCTTGTATCAATAAAGTCATTGACAAAATTATTATTGAAAGTAATATGAAATTGCAATTAATCATAAACATTAGATAAATACAGCAAGCATAAACAACATCAAACGAAACAGTCGTGTATTCAAGGTATGAGGTAAATGTAAGGCTTTCAAAAGTGTAAACATCGCACGATGAAAGAGAACCCGTCACGGGAACTGACCTGGTTTATGTGATACTCTATGAATGGAGCTCTTTTGGATGCTTAAAAGAAATAAATCTAAACAATTTTGATTCAAAATTAATCGAAATTTAGAATATCATAATCTATAAATATACACGTATCAAAATGAGTGCGAAACCAGGTTGCTCCTTGTGAAAGGTCGTGAAACACTGCATAGAAAGACGACTACATACAAGTCAATAGGGCATTATGCAAAATAATAGAGCAACAGCATTGGCGACACACTCTTCGTCACCATGGAAAGCTGGACCCAGACAATGTCAGGCAAGCAGGAATGTGTTATAAATCGCATGCCAAGGAGGCAATCAGCCATTATAACATAACAAAAGGGCTCAATTCAAAACAAAAACAAGATATTTAAAATGTTGTCAGGGCATACGGAGAAAGTGTGACGCCATTGCTTCGCTACTCGGCATGTAAAAATACATGGGACAAAATAAAATACACATCAGCAAATAATAAAGTTTGTATTCAATGATTTAAGTATAGAATGAATGAATAGATATGCCTGCAGTTCAAAGAATGATTGGAATAAGAAGACTATAATGAGGTTACAAGATGCATTGCAGCTCCGTGTCAGGAAATGAAAGTGCTTGGACTAAAGATACATTATAGATCGATAAAGTGATTCAAACAAATAAATATGACATATACGCAAAAGGATCGGGCTAATTATGAATCAAAGCGAATATGTCACGAATACCAAATGAATCGGAAAGAATGTATATTTGTATATATACTAATTAATTCCAAATAACTTGTTGAATGTTCAATTATTCACAGAGTTTAAATTTGACAAATATAAACAAAATAAGTTTTAGAAAAGGTGGATATCAATTAATTTGCATAAAATGTAAAATTGTCTTTGATAGTAGACAATTAAAGTTATAATCAAAATAATGCAAAATAGCGATCCAGTTTATAAAGTCAAGAGTCAGTTTAAATGAATATAGATATTGTCTTTAATGATCGACAATTACAGTTTTGTTCAAGATTGAAGTATTGCTAAAAGGCGAACCAGTTATACGAGGAGTCAAAAGTTGGATTAGATGAATATAGTTGAAAGTATTACTTATCCCAGTTGGTGGTTGGTCCAGGCTGTTTTTGGTGCTCCGATTTCTGATGGTCGACGAGTTTGCAGGTACAACTTAGTCCCATTGATGCGAATTCTGGTAAACATGTACACAATCTTCTGGAGCAGACAAATAGCTTTGTTATTAATGAGTTAGTTTGATCGTTGTTATGAAACAATCAAATTATAAATTAATTTCAAACATAGAGAAAACTGACTATAACTATTTAAATGAAATACATACACCTGGGAGATTTTTTTTAATAGCCAGAAAATTTTACCTCATTATGATAATAATTTTTTGTTCTTACAATGAGTATACTTAATAATATGCATTACTTCTACTGTTTTGTATTTTGCCCAATTACCAGAATTTCATATGCATATGCAGATTTTCAATGCATTGAGACAGATAAAAGAAGATCATAAAGATTTTAGTAAATATGGAATATTTGACTTATCTTATGTTTTTTTCTTACAACTGTTCTAATCGTGTTCTAATATCAATTAATTTGGTGTGATAAATAAGTGCATTGTCTGGACTCTGGATTGTTTGTATGTTTGTGTACATGTATGTTTTGGTGTGTGGGTGTGTGCGTGTGTGTGTGTGTGAGAGAGAGAAAGATAGATATGGGAAGAGAGAGAAGTTGTCTGTGTATGTGTGTGTGTTTGTTTTTGTTTTTTGTATTTATTTATTTTACTTATTTCTGTATGTTTTAATTATTTATTTTATTATTAATAATATTATTATTTATTTTTATTTATCTATTTATTTATTTAAGTTTTTATTTTTATTTTATTTATTTATTAATTTATTTTATCTTATTTATTTATTTATTTATTTTTTATTTTATTTTATTCATTATTATTATTATTATTATTATTATTTATTTATTTATTTTTTTTTTTTTTTTGGGGGGGGGGGGGGTGTGGTAATTGCTGATCTCTCCGTCTCCCCTCTATTTCTCTCCTCTATTTATTTCCTCAAAGGAAAAGTCCACCCTGAAAATAAGTTGGTTTAAATAGAAGCAGAAAATGTTTCATCATGGAGTTATCAAGTTGTGTTTGATTGATCACACCTTTCTTATTTTTAATCAGAAATTCACATTCAGATTATTGAATAAAACATACAAATATAAACTATTCATGGTAAAGCAATGCATACCAATTAAACAACAGGTTAAATTAACAAAATATAACACAATACTAGGCAATATTTACAAGAAGTAAATTCTTCACTGTCACGTTTCTCTCTTTTTTATGCCATTATCTAAATTAACTTAGT
Source organism: Echinarachnius parma (assembly GCA_037951105.1). Lineage (NCBI taxonomy): Eukaryota > Metazoa > Echinodermata > Echinoidea > Clypeasteroida > Echinarachniidae > Echinarachnius > Echinarachnius parma. The sequence continues at coordinate 90,979 of JBAMJV010003344.1, read as the reverse complement.
TTTAGGGTGGACTTTCCCTTTAAAATAAAAAGACAATTATATCACAATCCATTCTAAGACAGACAGTCACTAGGAGGATAGCTTTTTCCCGGGGTAAATGATACTAGATTCATGCTGGTGGCGATTGCATTATGCCTCCATGCCATGCCACCTTTCGGAGCCGACCAGTGCCCCGCAGCTCAGGCGACAATGGCCTGATGATCTTCGTTAGCCGAAGTGCTAGTGGTGAATCGGTCTCTTTTTGTAAAATTATTTATCAACTTCAAATGTGTTTTTGGTAATTTTTCAAAGTGGTACTCATTCCTTATCTATTCCGGAATTAATTCGTCTAAACGAATGAATTTACTGTGAGTTGAGTTTCCATGTAAACAACAAAATCCAGATAAAGTTCGTGTCATTACATCGCATCAAAACATACTTTTCGCACAATGATAAAACAAGCGTTCTGATTGGCCCTAGCTTATGGGACACTGTTACGTTGTAATGAGAGATGCACTGGGATTGGATTATGTTTCAGAGAGTGTTGCAAACAAAATTCCAAGTTTTTTCTACTTTTTGAAAAAATGTGCACTCTTTGAGCTTGACGAGTTATGAATTTGTGTTCAGTGACTTTTTCACTACTGTTATGAGTTGATGGTACGACACTCCATAACTAGTACACTCTCCCGAGTTCCTCGCAAAAGACCAAATAAAATACACAAGAAAAGCCGTGATGTTTATAATTTCAAGCCATGTTAACTTCCAAAAAAACCTCTTGCCTATGGCAAGCCAACTTACATTTTCTCGACTATGGATAGCCGTCACATTTCCCTCCTTAAAGAGGGCATTTATAACAAATAAATGAACTCAAAGTGCTCCTGGCCATATAAAACATGTTAGACTTAATGCAAATATTCTATCAAATCAAAACATGCATTAAGAACAAAATGCATACATTTAAGCACTAGAACTTCAATATCCTTAGCTGTCTAGCTTGCCAGGACTACTCATTTCTCAACAGAAAAATACACATAACATTTGTGTGCATAATACATATTTAACAAACAGGATCGATTATCTAATATTAAATCGATAACAAACATTTCCATGAGCTCTCATCTATCGATCATGACTAAAACATGAATATTCATAACCTGACTATGACGTCACTCATTAAATATGATCGTAACTTTTCCTGCTACTCAAAAGCATTTTCACGGAATTTTACTGCAAAAACTAAGTTCAAACCATGATCGTATTATTAAACCCTACCCATATAATCATACAAACCACAAGACATGAATCAAAGATGCAAAAACTTACATTTTAACTGTCACTGCAGCACCAGCGAAGTGAGAACTTGTTTTCATAAAATTAGTTTTAAGAAATTGGGTTTATAAAAAAAACTAATGTGATAATATTACAGTCTGAATTTGCAGACTATGAACCTGAAGAGAAATAAGAACCTGTCACAGTGGTTATAAGGTATAACACAAATGTTTATTCGTTTTGTACAGCAATGGAATGCTGTGTTATTGAAGTGTGTATGGTGAGGTTAGTGAGAAGAATGTTAGCACATAGTCAAATCACTTTCTTCGGCATCATGTGAACTTGATCCCCTGCCAACTACCCTCACAAAGAAATGCATCGAAATCTTGCTACCCAGCTTAACGACATTGGTTAATACAAGTCTCAGCTCTGGTTTGATGCCATGTCTTTTTAAGAAAGCCATTTTGTCCCCTCTTCTGAAGAAGGCTGGTACATCGCAAGAAGAACTGGCAAATTACCGCCCTATCTCACATCTCAACTTTTTCGGCAAGGTGATAGAGAAAGCAGCCATGGTACAAATAACAGAGTATCTAACAGAACACAGCTTGAACACTCCCACTCAGTAGGCATACAGGAGACACCACAGTGTGGAGACTGCACTCGCTCGCGTTCATAACGACATCCTTCTCTCCCTGGACAACCGACAGGAAGCCCTCTTGGTGTTGCTGGACTACAGTTCAGCTTTCGACACCATAGACCATACCATCCTACTTGATAGACTTGCAAAGCGGTATGGATTTGGAGGTTCTGTTCTGAAGTGGGTGTCATCATATATTTCTTCCCGATCGCATGTAGTAAATATAAACAATCACGTTTCTCAAGCTGTGTATGATGACTGTGGGGTGCCGCAGGGCTCAGTTATTGGGCCCCTCCTTTTCACACTTTACAGCGCACCTCTGTATGACATAATCACAGCTCATGGTCTTAGTTCCATGATATATGCGGACGATACACAGGTATATTTGACATTTCCGGCAACTGACAGAGAGATCGCTATCAGTCGCATCAATAACTGTTTGCAAGACATCACTTCTTGGTCAATCAAGAACAAACTTCTTGTGAACGCTGCCAAGACTGAGCTTATACATTTTACCTCAAGATACGCTCCTTCACCTCCTGCACCTCTGGCTGTCACAGTCGATGGAGTGAACATCGCTGCTGTCAACAAAGTACGCAACCTGGGGGTCATCATGGACAAGCATCTATCAATGTCTGATCAAATTACGAAAAGCTCGTTCAAGAGATCCAATTTCCCCCATTTTACATAGTCTTCATTGGTTACCAGTTGAAAAACGTGTCATTTTTAAAATTCTTCTCATGTCCTATAAAGTTGAACATTCTATATCTCCACTTTACTTAATTGAACGCATCAACCGTCATACCTCTGCACGCACTCTCAGGTCATCATCTCAACAACTTTTAACTGTCCCTCTTACTAATACTCAGACCTACGGCAATCGACCCTTCGCAAAATCAGCCCCCACACTTTGGAATACCCTACCATTAGAAATTAGAAAAATACCCTCAATCAATTCATTCAAACAATCTCTGAAGACGTTTCTTTTTGTATGATTTATTTTTGTATATACAGTATGTTTCCTTTATTATGTTTAGATATTAATTAGATCTTATGCTTGTACTGTATACTCATGTGAAGCGCTTAGAGAATTCATTATGTATTATTAAGCGCTATATAAATAAAATGTATTATTATTATTATTACTACCAAAGACGCTTAATGGAAAGACCGACCACTGTGCAATTATCCTGTACAAAGTGAATGGGCAGAGCGCGATGTACAAAATTAACACGCACTTTGATACGCAGGCTTTTCATTATGACGTCACAATAACAATGTTTACTTCGCCTGACTAAAAATAACTTCAAGATGACGTGATAAAGTTTGACGACCCCAAATTTGCATATCGCGCGTGAAATTTGCTTTGCGCACAATTTGCGCGTACAATTATAAAGAATTAAATAAAGACAGTGCGCGGACTGAGCGCGCATTAACATTATAACACGCGAGTAGCCATTGCCATTTTTCTCTACACGGTAACAAATCTTTAAATTTAAAAAATATGTTTCTCACAGCTTTGATTTCAATTGTAAAATCGCTATCGACTATAATTTTTAAATATTTTTCTTATCATGAGGATAATATTAATTCTACATAAAAACATATCCCTAAAGGTTACTAAGGTCGACACTAATTGCTGTTGCTCAATCTTCATGCTAGCCTGATTTGCCGAGTATTTGTAAGTACAGTTTGATCCTTATTTTCTGTTAAATTCTTACGAAAGAAGGGGACATCTGTTCCAAAAAAGCTATCGACTATAATTTTAAAATGTTTTTTCATTAATAAAAATGTTACAAATACAGTGATATAATAAATCCCATATGGTTACTAAGGTCTGGGCTTAAGCTCGATTTGAATCTTCATTCTGTTTGAAGGGACATCGCTGCGCGACCGCTAGTGAGCTGTCTTGTAATTCTACAGTCTTTGGTACTACTCTGTATCTTCTTCTTCTTCTTGTATAGTCTGCCTCCTTCAACTTGAAGATTCTTGCAAACTTTGTGTGTGTGTGTGTGTGTGTATACGCGACGTGCATAGTTCATATTCTTACTTGCAAGTCCAAACTCATTTATAAACAAAAACAAATAAAATAAATAAAACAAAATTAACGTATATACAAGTTCAGAAAGGACTGTATTCAGGACAATCTTAGCCACGACTTTCCAGCAGATGGCGACGGAAGGCATCTGTAGACGGGGCAGAGGCGATACTCTCGGGTAGAGTGTTCCATGCTCTCACAGTCCTCGGGAAGAATGATTGTTTGTGGTCCTCGAGACGAGAGTAAGGGACTTGGTATCCTCCTGAGTGGACACGAGTAGATCCGATTACCGGTGTGATGTAGGTTTGGGTCGGGAAGGGAACTACATTGTTGTGTAGTTTGTACATCATGGTCAGCCTCATGTCTTCCCTTCTTTGCTGTAGGGTAGGCCATTCGAGCTCCCTCAGCATGTTGTCTACACTTGACGTGTAATGATAACGGTTCAATACGAAACGTGCTGCTCTCCTCTGAACCATCTCCAATTGGTGTACACTCTTGGCGCTAGTCGGATCCCAAACTGTAGCGCTGTACTCCACCGGTGGACGCACTAGAGCCTTATATGCAGTCGCCTTTAGGGTTGGATGGTTGATTCTAAGATTCCGTCGCAGAAAGGCCAGCGTGTTGTTTGCTTTGTGGCATACATTGTTGATATGTTCATTCCACTTTAAGTCTGGTGTAATGGTGACTCCAAGGTACTTGGTAGAGTTGACCGTTTCTAGGGGGGTGCCGTTGAGATAGTAGGGATGTACTATGTTGTTCCTCTTCCTTGAAACAGTGATTACATGGCACTTCTTTGTGTTAAGCTCCATCATCCATGAATCAGACCACTCCCCAATTCGATTGAGATCCCCTTGTAGTTGATTGGCTTGTTGGTCATTCTCGATAGTAAGGTATGTGATGGCGTCATCGGCGAAGAGGCGTACTGGGGAGGAGAGCTTGTCAGGCAAGTCATTTATGTAATACAGGAACAGACATGGGCCAAGAACCGATCCCTGTGGTACTCCTGACTCCACATTCACTGCAGTTGACTGTAGACCATCTAGAACCACTCTCTGGCTCCGGTTATGAAGGAAGCTGGCGATCCATTGGAGGTTTTTGCCTCTCACGCCGTAGAAGTTGAGCTTTTCAGCCTCTCATGCCCGACCTTGTCAAACGCCTCGCTGAAATCCATCACGAGGACGTCCGTCTGCTTTCCTTGGTCAAGATTGTTATGGAGGTCGCTGACCAGTCCAAGCAATTGCAGCTCACATGACCTGTTCTTCCTGAATCCGTGTTGGAGGGGGTATAGGATATCATTTCTGTCTCCATGTCGCATGATGTTGCTGGCCATGACATGCTCCATAAGTTTGCAGCAGATGCATGTCAGGGAGATGGGACGATAGTTAATGGGATCAGATCGGCTTCCCTTCTTGAATATGGGCACAACGTTTGCTTGTATCAATGACAACGCGGTATTTATATGTATGCGCTTATGCAGCTAGCGCAATTACATGCATTTTTGTTAGTGAAAAGTTGCAGACGTCTTAGAAGTTTGTGAAAGTTATTGTGGGAAAACAACAGGCCCGAATTCGGTAAGAAATCGTTTTCTTTATAATATTTGTAGCTCATATTCATGTGTTGAATTATGTCTAGATAGTTTGAGATTAGATTTAGTTTTATTTGTGTAGATAAAGAGAAGTGACACTCACAGGTCATACACAGTTAACACTCTGTTCTATATGTGTAGCTAGCATGTACATGTACGTGTGTGTGAGGAGATGGATTAGTGTTTAGGAGATGGATAAAGTGTGTTTTGTATGAAGGTGTATTGAAACTTCGCGCACGAAAATTTCGAACTTTTTCAAAGTGTCGTAGGAGCAACACAGTTATTGTAATCTCAATGAAACAAGCATTAAAATACTGCCTCTATTCTGAGGATTCGATGTATGTAAAACATTTTCGATTTAAACTCACAATTCATGTGTTATTGGCCCGATTCCGTAACCATGTCATATCAACAAGAGATTCTCCACCGAGTACGGTAGTCTTGAAACTTCGCGCTCCATACACTTTGATACACTGCCATTGACTTAACACGCAATCCTGTGTAGCAAACTTTAACACGCATGTCAATGGGTGTGTGAAGATGCAAACTTTTGCGCGTATTAACATCTTGGCACGCGCGCGTTGTCAAGCTTTCTACGGAGATTGCGCGATCCGAAAGTAAATTTGAAAGGAAGGACGAATAAAGGAGCATTTTACGCAGCATTTCGATAACAACAAGTCTGTTCTACGGGAAGGATTTCGATTTAATTTGATGATTTTCCATTGTCCATAATTTATACACGAAAAAACACACAAAAAGTAAGTTTTTTCTCAAGAAATATCGATCTTTGTTTGCTAATTTTTTGGTTGATTAGTAAGTAATGTGTGCTCTTTCATTTGGCGTCAGAAATTTCCGTCGCCGTGTCCGTATTCTAATGTTTGAGTACCGCTTATATGATGCGCGAAGTTTCAATACGCGCGAAGTTATAATACTTGGAGATTTAAAGGAATATGTTTGAACCTTGAAGTTATTAGATTACTCACACTTTTATATGATGGATATTCAAAGAATGAATGAAGACGTTTTGTGTTATTATGAGTTTGTCAACTCATACCAAAATGAATCGATTCAATTTGGTGAATCGATTATATAAAATGGAGAAACTGTATAAGTAGCCTGTCAAAATGGTATACTATTTTAGTTAGTTAAGTGTTACAATTGAATTTAGTAATAATTAGATATTATAATTAACATTGTGTGTTGCTTAGGTACGGTTTCTTGGTAATCATTGAAAGTTTATTGATTATAAGATTAGTATTAATAATTGAGAAGGCATTATTGGGTCAGTTTATGAGTAATATATTGGCACTGAGTGATGACTTGTTTTTTAGGCTTTATAAAGACAGTTTAAGAATATTCCATTGTTGATTTAGGCATGATAAGTGTTGAAATGTTCAAGATTAATTAGTTTGGGATATTAAACATTGGATTTGGATTTTAACTAGGTATAACAATAATGGTTAAAGATTTAATTATAATACGGATTATAGAAACAGTTATGTTTATGATATTAACATTTTTGTGTAAGATGAGTGATAGATCAGTGATAGTTTACATTATCACACTTAAATTACGGTAGATTATGCTTAATCATGTCATGTTGCATGAAGTAAATATGAGCAAGTTAGTTATTTTCGTGTTCGATTTTCTTTTGTATTTTACTACAGATTGTTATCTGAAGGTTGGTGAGCCCAAGTGGAAGGCATCAGTGTGCGTTGGTCAATAAACAAGTGTTTATCAAGTTAACCCGATGTCAGTTGCTTCATCTGTGACCTTGTGAATAACAACTAAGGACCGTTGTGATTTGTAAAAAACAGTGGAAACTCCTCCGTGGTCTAAGTTTTCCCGGAGGCAGTCACATTAACAATTTATGTACTAAATGAATTACCCGTATCCGAAATCGGACACTGCATTCTGCATCTATCAAAACTGTTGGTATATGATGCATGCACGACAATAATACTATCAATGTTTCTAAATACAAACATACATATTTCTTAAAATCACGAAAATACATGCTTGCAATCAATAAAATGTCTAGTACCAAACATATCCTTTTGGCATTACAATTCACATGCTTTCTTTCGCAAAATTGTACAATTTATTTTCCACAGAAGCTTCTAAGCTTCAAATACCTCTATATTATCTGTCACTAAAGAAAGGTACACCAACTTTTCTTACAACATGTGAAGTCCAATTCTTCATAATTAATCACAGACAGTTCCGTCATCGTCGACCTCCAGTGCCGCGCTTCCTTCGCCAACGACGTCCTCTCTCCCACCGGCAGGAGCAGAATGCGCTACATCACCAGCAAAGGACACTGCTTCAGGGTCAAGGTGTCTTTGTCATTTCCAGTCCATTTCTTCGTGCTTTTTGTATCAGTCCATTTGGCTTACAGACAAAGATCAAGTTATTTTTTCCTTTTCTTGAAGTCCAGTATCTCAAACGTTAAGTAATGGCTTCTCGGTTCCGTATTGGCTATCGGAAATAGTTCATGTTGACCGCGAACATGCAGATCAGCACCGGGAAGGTCTCTACGCCGTCTCCCACGACGACCTCGCGACTTGCGCCGGGGCATCCACGAACATCTTCCAGCGTCACATCCTCCACGTCGTACGCGAGTACGAACCCTTCGACGAGCTCCTGCTCGCCTCCTCGTTTCCATGGCACGTCCTCGACCACATCGTCGCCGTCTACGAACTCTGGCCCTGCGTTGATCACCATGACGCCATCTAGCAGCACTGGCCATATATCGACCCATTGTTGCTTCTCCACAGTCTGGTCAGCTACCCTGACATCGGGAGGCTCCTGGAGTGCAGGCTGACTATGCCTGCGGTCACCTGGACCACAATCTGAATCTGTCGATGACGCGTCATCCCTCTGGTATCCACCAGGTCTCGTCCAGTCAACTGTCCAGTCTCCACCCATCAACTCTCCATCTGGTCCATCCCCTGACCCACTCACAGTCCTGCAATCACCTGGATTGCAAGCAGTGGAGGAAGAGGCTTCATCCTTCCGACGTCCACACCCATCCGGCTCAGTCAGAACATCTGTCCAGTACCCAGCTGGCTTGCCTCCTGGTAGAGCAGTCTTCTCCATCACATGAATGCTATCTCCAGGGACGTTGACTTCACCACAAACTTGCAGAGACACAAACTCATCGCAAGGAATCTCATCCAGAACAAAATCCTGCACCAACTCACCCCACCCCTGGATTGGCTCAACCAAAATGACATCAGCAAGGCACTCAGCCTCTCCAGCTTCCTTCAACTTTACCCCTAGTCGCAAATTCTCTAACTTCAATTTCTCCAATTCTGCTTTCTCTCTTTCCAAATTAAGTCTTGTTTGCTCCAACTCAAACTTAGCCTGTGCAATACGACTGGCATTAATCTTGTCTATTAGATCCAAGCCAAGATGCCGCAACACTAACCCAAGAATTTCAGCTTTCCTAGCAGTTGGAGGAAAACAAACACTGTAATAGTGTGCTACTTCTTTCAAGTAGACTTTCCTCAGACATTTCAATTTGCCTACCGTGACATCTTCAACAAATTCATCTACATCAAACAGGGCATCCATGCTTGACAAAGTTACAAAACAGGTACTAAGCTATGCTAATGCAAACTACTGAATGCAGAATAACCAACTTGTAGTCTGTCAAAACACAAAAAGTTATGTAAAACAACATGTACCACCTACAGTGTAATCTCCTAGCTCTGCTAAGGTCAGGCTCCGAATTACAGATGACTAGAAAATCCACTGCTCCTTCACGCCTGGTCCACTTCCGAGAGACGATCAATTGGTGCACTAAATTGACAACCACGTTCTGCCTGGTCCAACTCCGAAAGACAAATTGGTCAGCTCACTTACATAACTCAACATGCGCAAATTCACAAATGACTCGACTACTACCAACAAGGCAACAATCGCACTGCTTCACCCGACATCACCTGGACAAACTCCGAAGGGTGAATACTGTAACAGTAACCACTTTACTACGATTTGTCTGGTCAGACTCCGAAGGACAACATATCACCTAGACAAACTTGACTCGTCACACAAAACATTGAAAATATCTACATGTGCAAAATACACATCATCACCTGGTCACACTACGAAGGGTAATAAGTCAATGACAGAATGTCAAAACCACATCAAAACTTGTATGGACAGACTCCGAGATACAATTCCAATGATTCACATATATGCGCAAAGCTCAAATGCAGAGCTCCTTACAGCCATCAAATACCAGAATGGTACAATTTCTGTGATTTTCCATAAAGTCGCCACTCTAACCGACAATGATACTCGAGTTGCCAGGTCGGACTTCCTGAAGTCGGCACTCAAACCACAGAAAACACTAACACCTAACAACAATACACTTGTAGTTGTACTAAGCCACTAGTTTATCAACCTAGCTGCAATGTTTTGTATACTTCTGCCAATTCCAGACAGCGACAACTATCCTGACAATTACATCACAGCCCTATCACTGCATCCAATGCAATTCTACAATCAAAATAGCCCACATACACAAACGATACAACTACAAATGTACCCTGGAATTCAAACAAAGTGAATTCACATTCCAAAACGGAATATCCCAGCAAAAAAACTAACTGACGAGTTCTCTCACACACTGCAAAATGCCTAGAAAAACCCAGCACTTTATTCCCACAGTGCAACCCATGTACATGTATTGTTGAAGAAACTAAACATCCGTACACGTAAAACTAGCATGTAGACATAGCACGACTGTAAATCTCAACACACAACGAACAGTCACCATCCTGCTACTCACACATGCAACACCACTGGCGCACCAGGCACAACCTTCGGCGCACCGAACAACCACCGACACCGAGTGACGCCTCGGCGGGGAAATTAACACGCATGACTTCGAACAAAATACGTCATCAAAAACCGGCCATATTACCTCTAAACTTGCAGAAAAACTACAAATTCTCCCGGCTACAAGCCCCCAACTGTTATGAGTTGATGGTACGACACTCCATAACTAGTACACTCTCCCGAGTTCCTCGCAAAAGACCAAATAAAATACACAAGAAAAGCCGTGATGTTTATAATTTCAAGCCATGTTAAAGGGGTAGTTTAGTTTTGGTAAGGCTGAACTTTAGTAACCAAACCTGGACAGTAACATTATAAACTAATAGTTATAACTCCACCATGCTCGAAAGGTATACAAAATTACAAACGACTAAGTAAAAAGCCCGTTATCATTCAAAAAGAGCCATTAAAACACAAGAGGGCGCTTTCTAAAAAGGCATTGGTTTCAACCATTTTTCATAAAAAATAATGCATGTGATGTTTTATTGAAATAATGATTAATAGAGAAATCATCAACAACTATTTAAAAAACGCTTTTGAAAATTTTTGAAAAAGTGCAAGCATTTTTTTAATTTTTTGAAAAAATCATCTAATTATTTGGGCCCCAAATAATTATAAGATCGGATATATTTATTGATATTTCAGCCGTTTATGGGTCGATTTTGACCAAATAAAGTTTATTTTGCCATTAAAATTGCATGTTCTCTCAAATTCGATACTCAGTTTTTCATTACCTCACAAAAAAATTGTGATGTGCAGCGCCCTCTCTACCAAAACTAAACTACCCCTTTAACTTCCAAAAAAACCTCTTGCCTATGGCAAGCCAACTAACATTTTCTCGACTATGGATAGCCGTCACACTACCCACATGCCAACATTCAGGTAGATACAAGATTTGAAGCACGAACGTCAAGAAATAAGGCGATTTTCACGGTTCGGCCAGCGGTCTACATGAAATCCATAATTTTTGGGGTAATTAGTAAATATCGAATTGTCCTGGGAACGCCCCTTTTAAATCGCCAAAATGTGACGTCATCTAAACAACTTCGGCCCGTACACGATGCCTATCTAAATTCTGTAGATGACATAATAAGCCGATGAATTGTCAATCACTCAAACTGACATCGAAAATTAGTCTCTTCTCAACGGCAATTTACATTATTTTTTTTTAACGCAAGCGCTAATTTACGTGAACTTTCGTGGATTGCATATAGTATATCAACCAACTGTTGGGTCACGTAGCTCAACACTTCGTAGACTTGGGTGACCTGTTTCACGAAAAGGCACAAAACGTGAACGCGATACGTGATACGTGACTGTTCGTTGCAAGCCTACTCCTGCAGTGCGCGCTATATACCGGTTACATCCGGATGTATGGTGGCTCTAAAGCTGAAACTTAATCAATCGATCAAGTGGGTGGCCGTATGATCGTGTTTTTTTTTTAGTTTCACACTTAGAGCCACCATACATTGGGACTTAACGGGTAACTCTAAACTGTTGGTAAAGTAAAACTGCTGCTATATACTAACCAGTATAATATGTAACTTCCAAAATTTGTTTGAATCATGGATGTTTCTCACCCAAAATATTGTATTATCTTTATAAATCCTATACAAGCAGTAAGAGTTTCTTCTAAATCTGTGAACAATAGACGCCCCTTATGGTTGTGCATAATCCCAGACACTTGCCATCCCCAAATGACGAGGTAAATGTTTGATTGTCATCATGTGCATTTCTTCTTCATAGTTTCACAGCAGCATGATGAGCAAAAGAAAAGGAAAACCCAGGGATCACAACAAATAATGTATGTAAAAAGTTTGAAGAGGAATGTTGGGGAAAGAGTAAACATATAGAAAGATGCTGATTGGAAGATTAAGTCTCACGATTTGCTGCCTCTATTTTTACATCCAGTTCCTCCATCTTCCATCTGTTTAAGTTGCAAGATGTTTATCCATCTTGTATACTTACCAATTCGTATACAATCTTTTCAAATGTTAATTTTTTAACACCCACATGGTACACTTATATTTTGACTACTAATTTATCACCCATACGGCCCATTTGTCTACATCCACTTGGACCACTTATAGCCTATTGACTGGACTACCTCCCATCCTCTAGAACTGGTACCAGGTGCCTACATTATTATTAATTTATTTTGTGTCCCATCAACTTCTAATCAAATGTAATCTTCGTGCAGTTTCAACCATTATAATTCAAAAAATGGAATATAATATTATAAATAGGGGAACTTAAAGACGATGCCACTTCTTTAATATACCTTGCACATTATTTTCATAACATTTATTGCTGCATTAGTGCTACCAAAAATATAGCACTGTGTATATTTAATACAATTATCTACGTAGGAAATTGATACAGTGGTAGTTCCAACTTCATCCTTTAATTTTGATAGTCATAACCTTTTAATATAATATCGTAATAAAACCTATTTCATATTTCCCCAATTGACAAATATTAAGAAAAGATTGTGGAATGGAGGAATAGCTTAATCAGAAAAAAAAGAAAAGAGAATTAGGTTCTACAGGGAGGTGATGTTTATTATTTTATGGATAATTTACAATTATGGAAATGAGACTCATTCAGAGATGAGACCGCTAATATAAGTAGGCAATTATGATAATGATAGTGAATAACATGCCAATGCATGATGTTCTTGTGTACATGATCGAGCTGATTTAAAAGGATTTAAACATTTCTCGCTATGCAGCGTGGTTCGATGTAAAGAAATTTCAGTGTATAATGTAGTCTGTCATAGTCATATCCATAACCAAGAAGTCAAAACGTTAAGTTTTTTTAGGTAGTGTAAAATCTATTCTTTGTTTTAACTGCATAAAGTATGAGTAATTTTTGACTGGAATATGTTATTTGCTGCATAATGTAATCAATCTACAAACATCCTTGATTAGTGCATAAACGTCCATTATATTTACTACAAAGTCTGAATGGGTACCGAGACAATGTTTTAATATCACTCAAATGCAATAAAGCGCTCGTATTGTACATTGAACTTGTAGCAACATTTATAAATAGTTATACGCTCCAAGAATTATGACGAAGGTATGGAGTTGACAGTTTAGAAATGATCAATGTTGAATAATCATAAATTCTCAACATCTAGCATGGTTGTACAGAAACTTGTTACTTCCAAGAAGCAACATCGTATGTGTTTCTGGTAGAACAGTATATGTTTCCTGTATAAGGAGACTATTTTTGTTGAATATAACATTGACATTACATTATAAAACACGGAACATACGATTTGTAGCTAAAAACAAGCATCCATGATGGAAATACAAACATCCTTGATGAAAACAATGCTTTGTTTACACAGGTATGGGAGGCCACATGAGTCCGATAGGCGTTCGACAGTAATTAATCCAGTAAGTACACATTTGAAAGTATACAAAACTATGGTGACACCTTATTCCGTTGTGTTTCAAAAAAATTAGAGGAAAGTGAGTACAGGTATGGGTAAAGGTGCCTAATTAACAGACAAATCTCAACTTTTTGTCAAACTTTGAATCTCTCCCACACGAGTTCGGCTTAGAGCACAAATTATGGTACGTCCATGGGAAGTATACAAGCAAAGTTTGGACTTAATAGGCCACAAATTGTAGAAATGATGTGGAAATCGTGGGTTTTTCCATCATTGATGTTTGCATTTTGGGGATGGTTCAACTAAGTGAATAAAAACGGAACTGCTGGGAGGAACCCATTCCAATCAGGTTCAACTTGAAGCTGAAAGAGTGTTCTTTCGTACTAGATCGTTTGTTTTGAGCATTTTCTAATTTCAATTTTGGCCCTTTCTGACCCTTCTGTGTCGACTCAATTGTACTTCGTTCAACAATCTGACCCACATCCTTCCCTAAAACCGGGGGGGGGGGGGGGGGGGGTGATTGTACATGTCATCCCCCACCTTGTGAGGTACCCCTCACCCCCCCCCCCCCCCCCCCCCCCCCCCCCCCCCCGCTGTCTACGCCCCTGGTTTGAAGTAACTTTGAAGTGATGCAAATAAAAACAAAAACGGGTACGAAACTGCATTAGCGCCCCAAAATCAATAACTGTATCAATGTGTGGAGCTTCAAACGATCAAACTTTCACAAGATCTATAGGCCTGCATATTATGGAACCGACAATCGACATGACATACATTACCTCGTATAAACTCAAGAAAACCACAAACAAGCAGTGGTTTTATTTCTCGATTTTGATGTTTTCCGGCTCATTTTGAAGCTTTGACTGCTCCATATAATACCTTAATAACATAACGTTTCAATCAAGATTGTTGTTATGATTGTGCGATTCTGTTTTAACACGTGAATTCTCATATACAAGCGTCGCACAAAATGATTCGCGGATATACCATCAGCACTACAAATATACAAACCATTGTGACGTCACAAGTATTTTACTTAAATTTTTTTTTAAGAGAGTCAAAATATAAAATTCGATTTTTATAGCTTCGTAAATTGCTTAGTAAATGTCTTACCATGCTTACTTCTAAGTATAGGATGAATACCGGCCCAGGGGGCTAGCCCCCAGAAACCCCTCGCCTATGTTGCTTCCTCTGATATTTCTACCACTTCATATACCCGTAGCATTGTAAGATTCATGTGAATGATTTTTGAATGGGCATTTTTGAACCCCCGTAAGTGATTTTTCCACTTTTTTCACTTTTTTCACTGATACATTTTCACTTGGCAGCCCAAGGGGGGGGGGGGGGGGGGGGGGTTAAACCCCCTAACCCCCCTGGATCCGCCACTGGTTAACTGTTTCATAGAAAAGTGACATTGTTACCTAGTCATGTAAATATGGTGAAAATTCTATCACCTATTACTGTGGCTGCCTCATACTTCTGAGGAATTTCATCATCATTCGAGATATCATCATCATCACGCAGATAAGGTATACGTTACAGAAAAATGTCTTTATTATACGTTGGAATTCGACGTGCAGACGAACGACGATACAGTGACATAGGAATATAAATGACAATCTATAACAGAAATAGACAAACAAATGAAAACATAATGAATACCTTGGACACAGCATACGTCAAGTGCAAACAATACAAATGAGATCAGTAACTTTATACAGTTATAATATCAATAATAATAATAATAATAATCTGTTCTTATAAAGCGCAATCGTACAATAATACTGAATTAAGCGTTGTGAGGCATGCAACAATATGATGGTTGATTTATTGATTCATTTTATTTTATTTTCACATAATCACATGATACAGAGAAATTATACAAATAATAAATATAGAAAAACACTTCGTGGATATTAAAGGGACAGTCCCTCTTTTACAAAACGTCTGACCAGTTTCCAGTTGAAGGATGGGGATGAATGAAACACACACAAACAAAATCAGATCGAACAGCCCTATAATTTGGATTCTACGAATGAAAAACGAATGCGTCCCTCCATCAGACTATATATCGGTCAATAAAAGAGTTTAACTGATTTAGCACAATATTACAACTATATTGTACTTATTCTTGTAAATGTATTGTGAAACCGACATTTGTAAAGGTATGTGACGGAAAAAATCTCAAAAATGAAGAATATGTAATTACATGCAGTCAGTTTAAAGGGCCTTTGCGGTCAAAAAGGAGCAAAATTTGACTTTTCAACACTCTAACATAGTTTTCCACGCAGAATTCGATAATGACAAGAGTTTTTCTTCGAAAAAACGCATTATAAAAAAAATCTGACTCCAATATCTCTATCGGGAACGACCCGTGAAATTTGTCCAAGAGCAGCTTCGAGTCTGCATAAATTACGTGAGGTCTGTGACGTCATTGCAGGAGCCTGTGTTGTTTACATTCTCGCAGCTCGCATCGTTTGTGTACTATAGTACATGTTCTCGCTGAAGTACTCAAGGAACATTGCTTAATTTAGCAAATAAATGTAATTCCCAATAGATGAATTCAACTGTGATTTATCAGGCAGTGATAAAGAGCAAGACTATGACATTGGGAGTGATATATCAGATGCTGAAATGTTACATTTTGAGGTGGAAGAGGAAGATGGCGATGCAGCTGCAACTCTGACCAGCGGGTGTACAGCCGTACTAATCTGCACCCGTAGCCTCGGCGGATACGCGTACCGGCGATCGTGATAAAGCTTCCGAGTACCAGTCACTACCAGCACTCAGCAGGCCGACCAGGAAAATAGGATTGGAAACAACAGTTGGTGAGTTTCAATTTACAATTTATGATGATATTATCGTAAGATATTAACTGCTTATTTTGTAATCTATAATAGCAGAGAAAGTACTGATCGTTGGATAGAATTGATAAGCATGGGCATAATCGGATACTAGTTTGACATCGGGCCGAGATACACATTGCTATACTATCAGTAAAACAAAAACATAACCTAACCCTAACCCTAACCCTATACCCTGACCCTAGGATGGTGGCTATAGGTCAGATTAGTGGCTATGGGTCAGATTCAGTGGCTATAAGTCAGATTCAGTGGCTAATTACAGAATGTGTATCTCGGCCCGGTGTAAAATTCATCGGATACTATAGGTGATCCGAGCGATTTGATACTGTACTGATTTCAATTACCTGTGCCCGTTGCATGGCCTTATTGAGCTAGCGCAGTTGGCCCGGCATAGGGGCGGGGCACAGGCCAACGCACCCCTACAACTACAAGGGGATCACTACAGCTACGCTGCAACAGACACAAGATATAAAGTACTAAATGATGATAGGACTGTAAATAATAAAGATAATGTATTTTGAAGCAGCATTTAGTATGTTTAGAGGCTCGCTCTGTTGCTCAAGCTTCAAACACTACTGCACTATACGGTATATGGACTATAATTTGCTGTACTGAAGAGGTATAAATAAGCTATCAATTTGCACATTTCTACAATTTGCAGGTGTTCATATGCTGGAGGCTGCTCGGCCATGCCGACGGTGAAAGAGTTCACATGTTGCAAGGAGATCCTGCAGGTGGTGGAGAAGGTGAACTCTTATGAGAAGACCCCTGGACTGCATCACAGAGCACCCAGGTTTTAGGAATTTGCATGCAGTGCTGGAGACTGCATACTATCAGTTTCGCCAACAATATCTACGGGAAGGATACGAAGATGAACGCATCAGTTAATGAGTAGGTTGGACTTTTTAAAGATTGTAAATGTACTTTTAACCATGCCTGATATGTACAGTGCAGTGGACGTACCCAGGATATTTTCAAGGGGGGGGGTTATTTCGTCAGCCAAATTTCTGTTAGCGAGGGGGGAGGGGTATTCGTAGAAAATCTTTGAAGCTGAGACGAAGTACCTTCAAAACTTTTGACACGAAGACCATTGGTTGAGAATTCTGTTAGGGGGGGGGGGGGGGGGGGTGGGGGGGCAAGACCAAGATTATATGCACGTTCAATCCCCCCAAACAGTAATTTTTGGTCACCCCTCCTCCACCTCCGGGTACACCTATGATACAGTCCATGTACATAAAGACATTTAGAAACTACTATACAAGACCCTGTATATTACACATTGTATTAATAACAACTGATTAATAAGCACTCATATGGGTCATACAATTAGATTTTTTTAATACCCTTTTCTCACAAACTTTTCTTTTCTCTTCTATTGCTCTTTCCCAGGAGAAACAATCATGCTGCCTATAGGCAAATGGCACGGTGGTGTTGGGGTTATCTGGGGTGCCAGGTGAGAGTGCCACTACCATCCTGCGCCGTAACGATGGATAGGGCAACCTTCCCTTCAGACTCATATACAGGCTTCAGGAATCCTTCGCATCACGATCATCTACTGGCACTTCTAACCTGTAGGCTGTACAGACTATTTATAACATTTTCAAAGTGACATTTCTCTGCAAATCTCCTTCAGCACAGGAATACCATTATGGTCACATCTTACTTACATTCCATCTGCTGATTATTTTGGGAATATTTTACTTATGGAGTGAGTAAATTCCATAATAATCCATTTTCATGACTATCTTACATGTGAATTTTACCTTGGCTACTACATGTAGTTTGTTTACGAAATTCAGACTGAACAAAAGCTGATTGCTATGTTTTGTTTATTTTTTGGTAATAAAGATAATTTGCTCACATTACAGCAAAACAATGTGTGAAAGTTTGACATGTGTGTACAGTATGTGGGATGGGAATGGGCACACTTTTATGAGTGTCTCGAATTAAAGTAAAAATATCCGATCAATTGTAAAACAATGCAGCATGCTGATGGGTCTCTATGAAAATAAGACAAATCTGCAAGTTTTGTTCTTTTTGGCAGCCTGTTTTGAACTCAAATTTCAATTATTTAGCAATTTGGATCAGTTTGGGATGTGGTCGAACTAGAAAAAAACTCACCATCAATATTCATGAAATCATGTCTACTAACATCCTCAAACAAATAAGTATGTTAAATTGTTTGTGTATGTGTGTGCATGTATACTTTTGACAGGAATTGAAGAGAAGATGGCTATAAATGAAGATTTTAATTCCAAAAGGCGCTAAATCCACTTTTGGACTTTTCGAGTAAATTTATATTTTTCATTTGACCACTTTAACTTCTTTCAATGATGGAAAATTTCACACATAATGAAGACCTATCATAAAACATTATAAAAAGGTATGATATCATATTATACAGGTTATACCTATGGTTGGTTATAGATTAAAAATTAATGTTTTCCTGTGATGATTAGAATTATTTTAGAATATGAATCAAGGTTCTAATGACCTGTTACATCCATATCTATGCCCTAACACTGTGGGCATTTTATTGTACAGTGGAACCTCGTTATAAAGAGGTCGGATAACAAAACCCTCGTTATAACAAGGTCATTTTGATGGTCCCAGCCCTTTATATTTCTTTGTTTTTTTACCCTGATATAATGACAAAACCTGATATAACAAGGTAATTTTCATGGTCCCAAGGACCTCGTTATAACGAGGTTCCACTGTACCACCGTCATTCTACACATTCCACTCATATGCCAACCATGCATCATGATCTTCTCTCCAAGCAGTCCAAGCACAACTTCAGTCACGGGCGTTGATATGTCATTGATACCCATTGATCAGGGGGGGATGATTCATTCATCCATCCCCCCCTGATGAATGGGTATTACGTAAGTATCGACGCCCATGAGTCTTCAATCATCATGTTCTCACTTGTTATCCTTATTTAACACATTTCAGAAAATCAGAAAAATAAGGATATAAACCAGAACCACAGTAACCATTGAAACAAAATAAACAATCAGTAAAGACGTAATGAATTATGATTATCTTGCAAAATTGCTTTACTCATTCTGACAAAGCCATTCGAGAAAATGGCACAAATAAATCAGATATTGATAAACATTGTTATAAAATGTCAAACTGAAAAAAATAATATTTGAGTTAGTATCATGCACTGTAACATGCACAGCGTGTTATAGTATAGACTATCTGGAAAATAGGGCAGCATGGATATGGATGCAAGGTTCATCTGACCCGCCGATGCATGCAGACCGCAAATTCCGGAGTTAGTTGCGCTCAGTTTGCAGCAAGCTTCTCACATGTAGTTTAGTGCAGAGCTTATTGTGTGTTTTGAGTTGCTCACAGTCTTTTTTAAAAACTCGACATAGGACATGACGACCGAAATTCGCGGTTGCTGTCACCATCTGCCAACAGTTGTTGAACTTGATGTCAGTCGTCGCGTCATGGAGATCGACATTGGACATGACGACCAAGATTCGCGGTTGCTGTCAACATCCACCACCTGTGGTTGAACTTCATGCCATTGGTAAGAAGTTGTCATCTATCGTCGGTTGCGAACTTGACGTTGGCTAGGACGACCGAGATATTGACGTCAGTCGTCGTGTCATGGAGATCGACATTGGACATGACGACCGAGATGTCACCATTCACCACCGGTTGTTAAACTTGACGTCAGTCGTCGCGTCATGGAGATCGATGTGGGACATGACGACCGAGATTCCCGGTTGCTGTCACCATCCACCACCTGTGGTTGAACTTCACGCCATTGGTAGAAGTTGTCATCTATCGTCGGTTGCGAATTTGACGTTGGCTAGGACGACCGAGATATTCCCTATTAGTAGAAAAAAAAGAAGATAAATTAATTATGTAGACCATGGTCATCTGAAGAAATATCAAGTTCGCAATTTTACAAGTTTTTTTTGGTGTAAATTTTGTAAATTTTCATAAAACAATGCTTATTGTTTGAATCACCTTTTCTCTTGGCTTGGTCAACTCAATCCTCGTCTACAGGGTTCAAATGAGCATATTTGTTTACTTTACATTGCAAGTCTTTCTACAAAGGGGCCTAGTAGTTGCACATGCAGTGTTTTTATACTAAATAAAATAAATAATATATAAGCACATCGCAACATCCACACATATGGTTTACGGCAGAAAAATATGAATTTCATCATAATAAATGATGATGATGATGACTATGATGAAGAAGATGATGATGATGATGGCTATGACAAAGAAGATGATGACGATGATGATGATGATGACTACGAAGAAGATAATGGTGATGATGATAATGATGTCAAAGAAGAAGATTATGATGATGATGATGATGATGATGACGAAGATGACGATGATGATGATAAATTCATTTTTGTGATTAAGGTGACCACAAGAACAGGATGGCCGGACAGTCAATTCAAACATAATGTCTCAGGCAGTGGCGTAGCGTGGTCGGACTGATTGGGGGGGGGGGGGGGGGGGGCATGCAAAATTATTTGGGGGGGGGGGGAGGGCACACCTTACGTATTTCTTTTTTTAAATGCCCCCAGATGTTTTCTATTGTTTTTTTTTCCAAATATATATGTTGTATGGTGTCGTGTTATGCCCCACTTTCTATGATGCATCTCCTTTAAAATGCCTAAGTGAAATAAATAATTGTGCATTTAGTCACATTCAAATAATTTGATTGCATAACAGTGTATGCAAATTTTATTAGGGATTTTAGGAAACGGTCGATCTGATGGATTGAATCAATTTTGCATTACTCAAAAAAAAGTCACCGCAGGCATAAGAAATTATATTTAGACATACATGTACCTTGTTGTCATGCCCTTGTATCCATATATGCCTTCAGATTGGGACTCCATAAAATGCCTCCAGCGAAGTTTGCTTCCCCCATACAGCTTATCATGTCCTTCAGCAAATGTGCCTCCAATTTGTTCTCAAACGTTGGTACCTGAATGTTCACACAGTAAAAAGGAAGAAATATAAAACCAACACTGACCTACATCTTTTATTTTATTATTTTTTGTTTTACATACATGTAAAGCTACTGTGATGTGTGAGATGAATTTGTGTCCCAAGACAAGAGATTGTGAAATCACATCTGTACAAAGCTGACTTGGTTCCTGTAAGCAATGGGTTAATATGTAACAATCAAACTATAGCCTGATAATTATTATCACACAAGCTATCATATGCGATACAACTGATGTAAAAGCAAGACAATGATCTGACATGGTCATGGCAATGTCACGCCTCATAATCTTGCAATTATCACATCAGTTATCACCTCAAGAAAGACTATAATTGTTGTTCTTATGTGAATAATAGAACTTTGGCATTGCTTTTGGATTTTGATTTGGATCAATTTACTGTTGACAGAACGTTTAAATTAATATTGTTTTCATTTCACTCAGTACAACTTCTTGTCATATTCTTACCCCCATTTTGTGTTTCTCAACGGCAATTCTCACAGGCCTTTCCTACAAGTTGGTTGATGGCAATTTGATGGCATGAAATGAAGCCCAGCTCAGCTAGTTCAAAATCATCGTCTGAAAGTACAGTCTACAGATAACACCAGATCGCGATTCCACTGGGCCAGTCATCTCTCGTAAGCTTCACCTTTGATTGAAGTCCATTCGTCTAAAATGACTAGTCGCTCGTGAAGGCTCACATCTTCATTGTTCGTATTGTTGTATGTGTAATTAACCAGCAACAACACACCGTGATGATGACATTGTAATAATTTCACTGAGCTAGAGCTGCTAACTCTCAAATCCACTTGAACGCGAAGATAATACAATGTAAAACAGCTGTTCGGAAACAGCTGATCACAGCTAGCACAACAACCCGATCGACCGTACACGTAGTACACGTTATGTATGCATAGAAGTATGACTCCAACACTGCTGTTGTAGCTAGTCTGATCTGATATTACATAGGGCAGCTATCAGCTGAGTGAGCGATAACGGCAGCTATTGGCTGAGCTGAGCTAGCTATGTGCAGGCGGTTCGGGCAGCGAACTACTGTTGTATGGCACAGTATACCCACGGCGCGGCCACCGCATCGGCTAGCTCAGGTACTTGGGCGCACCGTACGGTCTCAATCACGGAAAGCTGGATGCGTTTACCAGTCGTTCGTACAAGTGGGCGCTGTCGTATTAGCAGGATAGCACACTCGTTAAACGCAAAAGGGTATGTTCTTATAAGCCTAGGCAGTTTTTCGTCTGCTACTGGATTTTCACCAAAAGAGGTTATTATTTGCTCGAAAAATGGAAATTATAACAAAGCACGCCCTAAAATTAACACATTTGATTACATATACAATGTAATATGTATACTGAATACAAGAGTTCCGATTTCTACAGTTTTAATGCTCTATATTACCATTTGATGCAATAATAGTGTGCGTTATATACACATCAATTGCACACCAAAGCCTTACAATCTCCTGCAATGACGTCACAAATCCAAGCCCTCTATCGCCGAGAACGGCACTTTTTTGAGGGGCGGGGCATATCAAGTCGTGAAATGCTGTGATTCTAGTACAAATTGTAATGTTTTTCTCAATTCAGTAATTTGTTGTACATAATTTGACTGGAATAGTGACATAAAACTATGTTGACAACTTTTAAAAGGCTAATTTATTTGGATTGCAGGGCCCCTTTAAGCGAGGTTTGGTTATTTTGCCTAGTGTGCGGTCATGCTATTCTTATTTGTGCGCGGGTCACGTAGCTAGTGCGGGTCACGGAGGGGTCACGCATAGCGTTGTGGTACTTCGTGGAATCCGTGTACGAACTTCCTCACTGGGTGAATATACATATAATGCACAATTACAATTGGACGACGGTTTGTTAGTTTTAGGTCTATAACTCCACGAAAAAGAGATTTCAAGCCCTAATTTTTTCAGGCATGCTATTAAATGACATTTTCTTTCAGATAAGACAATAACCTCGCAACTTTTAAAATTTGGCTTGCAAAAGAGGGAATGACCCTTTAATAATAAACATGTATAATGAATAAATTGTAACCTAATAATAACAATTGCAATAATAGATACGCATAATAAATATATTTTCAAATAGTGTATTAACATAATGTGATATGTATGGGACCATCATTATAAGCAGTGCTTGAGAGAATGATGGTCCGTGAAAAATGGTATACGTTACCTATATTTTAACTATATATTAAAAAAAAGTAGAAATGGATGAGATGATGGGTGCTGATGGAATATGAGGATGAAGGTGATGTGCGTAGATGGATGGTGTGTATGCAGTAGCAGCCGGTTGGGATATAACAAACCAAATATATTTTTTATAAAATATTATACTTTTTTGTTTTTGTTTTTACTATTATCACAAAACTCAATCATATTGGGACCAGCATCAATAAAATATAACAAAAAAAGTAATTAAAAAGTATTATCAAAATTAGGGTTGATTATACAATTGAATTAATTTGTTTTTCATCGCCATTCTAAACGATATAACTGAGGGACGACTTTTAATATCATTTGGGAGACGATTCCACACGTCGGGACCAGCATGTCTAATGGACTTATGTGTTATTGTTAGAGTGGGATTATATAAATGATAATTGGTTGAATTTCGAGTAGAATAATTATGAATATCTCTATTACAATTAAACAAATCTAAAAACTGAGAGGGTACTTTACCTTTACTTGCCTTATACATAAATGTTGCAGTTTGTAGCTTATAAATATCATGGACCTTTAATGTATATAAACGATGGAAAATTGGGTCAGTATGTGCTAAATATGTGGAACCAGTGCATATTCGTAGGGCCTCTTTTTGTAAGAGTAAAATTTATTTTTTTTATAATTTTAAAACAATTCCCCCAAACAACATTACAAGAAATCCTAGATAATATCAATGCATTATAAAGCATAACAAGTATACATGTATTATGTGGGAGAATATATTTTAATCTATTCAAAATTCCAACTTTAGCAACAGCAATCATTATACTATCCACATGTTTATTCCGGCTTGGTACGAACAGTCACGTCACGTTCACGTCACGTCACGTGAAGGTTCTGTACCTTTTGTGAAACAGGTCACCCAAATCTACGAAGTGTTGGGTTACGTGACCCAACAGGTTGTAGATATACTATATGCAATTCATGAAAGCTCACGTAAATTGGCGCTTGCGTAAAACAAATTAATGTAAATTGTCGTTGAGAAGAGACTAATTCTCGGTAAATTTAATCGTGAACGAACCCGTCCTACCTATACTGTAAATACCAATTATAGGCGTACACAGGCCTGGGGGCAGGGGGATGGACACCCCCTACCCCCATCCTCACCCCCTTACATAGTTCAAGAAATGTCTCGTCCTCGGCTGCGGTCATTTTCTACGGACACCCCCTACCCACACTCCCCCGCTTACTTCAATTTGTCTGACGAAATATCCTCCCCCCCCCCCCTACACCCACCCCTTGGAAAAATCCTGGGTACGCCACTGCCTACAAGTAGCTAGTTCGAATGTCAAATACATTAATTGATTTATTTAATATTGATTGGTTGGTGTGATTGTTTCATTATAATGATTGACTGATTAATTGATAGATTGACTCGATTCAATAACCATAAATAAACACTATTAATCAAATCATTGTTTTATTACTTTTAAACTCATTGATCACTGCAACTCACTCACTCACTTTCACAGGCATGCACATACAACGCCGGTACGCTCAGACGTCGAGCACGGGAACTTCAGGCGTATGCGAATTGAATTGTCCTCTGCGTGTAGCAATTCAGCTGGAAATCAACATTTGCCAAAATCCACGCACGACACGTCTTTAGAAATACTCCAATAACAAGACAAATAATGCAAGTGGTATGGTTGTACATTACCTAAATGACAGAACTGCATATTATCGTCTCAGATTACTCTGAATTATGCAGGTACATATTATAAACATAATGATTGGAAAGATTTGATAAGGGGGTATCGGCATTTTCGTCGACCTTTTTAATCTCTTTGTGCGTGTATTTCTAGTCTTAGTAACAAGCGTTTGCAATTTAAAAAATCTTGATTAAACGCTCACGTCACGATTTGGTTAACGCGACACTTCGAGTTTTACCGGCATGGAAAACGACAAATTGTTGGGTCACTTTACCCTACACTTCGTAGATTTGGGTGACCTGTTTCACAAAAGGTACAGAACCGTTCACGTGACGTTAACGTGAACGTGACGTGACTGTTCGTACCAAGCCGTTTATTCCAACTTCATGTTTCATCTATTGTGACTCCAAGAAATGTAACGAGATTCTTTTTTGAAAGGGGTATTCCATCAATACTTATTTCATAATTCAAATTTTCATAATACCTTGAGTTTTTACTTTTAAAGTGGACATAATTATTTTGTTGAACAATTAAAGACAATTTATTACATTTAAACCATTTCGATATCTTATTTATCTCTCGATTTATCACTATAATAAGATTTTCAATTTTTTTATCAGAATAGAAAATAATAGTATCATCAGCAAACATAATATATGATAGAATATCCGAAGAATTAAAAATGTCATTCACATATATCAAAAATAAAAGTGGACCAAGAATAGAGCCCTGTGGTACCCCGTAAACTATAGGGAGATTAGTAGATTTACACAAATTATATTCAACACATTGCTGTCTATTATTTAAATAATTTTTTAACAAATTATAAGCCGTGCCACGAATACCATACTGTTGCAATTTATTCAATAATATACAATGATTAAGCGTATCAAACGCTTTGCTAAGGTCCATAAGAACCCCCACTATGTGTTCCTTTTTTGAACACGCATTAACAATCTTATCATATGTTTGTATTAATGCATAATCTACAGAGTGTTTTTTTTCTAAAGCCATATTGGTTAGGATTCAATATATTATTTTCATCCAACAAATTATAAATTCTATTATATACAAGTCTTTCAAATTTTTAAAACAATGCTGGCAATAGATATATCGGACGATAATTTGATATAGTATAATCATCTTTTTAATATAAATTGGTATTATTTTAGCTAATCTTAACGAGTTGGGACAAATTCCAGAGGAGAGTGATAAATTAAAAATATAAACGAGTGGGTGAATAATAGATTTTTTTTCAAAAGTTTAGTACTTATACCATCGTGGCCACTCGACTTACTTAATTTAAGGTCATGTACAATTTCTATAACTTCATTAACATTTGTCGGTTTCAAAAATATAGTTTTCTCATTTCTATCAAACAAACAAATCAAAATGATTAATATCAGTCTCTTCAATATCGGCTGATAATGTAGGACCAATGTTTACAAAGTATGAATTAAATTCATTAACAATTTCATTGGGGTCTTTAACATTTCGACAATTCATAAGAATTTATGTTATAACACTTACTCTTTGGCTCCTCCTGTATTGAAGCTTGCACTCGTTACTTGTAACGTTTTGTTTTCTTTACGTTATTCTGTCTTCTGGTATTCTTTTCAATTCGAAATCATTTTCTAAATATACGCATACATCGCGTTAACATAAACATGCATTTTCTAGGCTTGCAACGAATAGTCACGTATGACGTTCATGTTCACGTTGTGTGCCTTTTCGTGAAACAGGTCACCCAAGTCTACGAAGTGTTGGGTTACGTGACCCAACATTTTGTTGATATACTAAACCCCTCAAACAAAGTTCGGAAACTGAACTTTGATCGATTATATCACTCTTATTGTAAATTTTCTTTTTATCTTTTTAATATCATTGCATTGCATGATTATTTCCCTTCAAAATGGTATATTATTTGCCATTTATTTCAAATCGGGCAATACGCAGTGCGTTTCAGAATGGTGGACGGTCAGAAGTCAAATGTCGCAAAACAAGCCGAGAGTATTCAGTTGGGAAAAATTACTCTTGTGTCGTATTTTTTAATGTTCAAGTTGTATCGAAGATTGTAGCGTTTTCAAATGATTTAAACCTATCAAATTTGGTATCATTGTAAAGTCTAATTGGATATCTGTTCAATACGATCATGTCTGTAACGATTTTATTAGCAGATTAAGTATGGTACAGCTAAATATGGGGGAGGATCGAAAGTGAAATGTTCCAAAATGCATTTCCTTTTGTGAAATTGAAGGCGCTGCATCGAAAATCGACTATTGAAGGAGATTTCTTTTTGGTTTTGCCTTGCATATCATCAGTAAATTTAGCCTCATGTGAACGCATGTGTATTTTCCCTTAAAATTATGTCTCACCTGTAATAACTATGCTATCGGGGTGTGTGCAGTAAAGCCGGATATGGGGGCGCATTATTGCTATGAAAGCTCGTTAATTTATCTTTAATATGATATCTTATTTGTAATGATTATGCTGCATGTGTGTGTGCAGTACAGGAAAACTCTATACTTTATGTATTGGAAATGCATCAAATTTCCCTAAGCCTACGCAAACTGGCCAGAATTGGCATGTTAGCGCCCTCTTTGACCGTGTAGGTTTGTCCTGTTTAGCACATTTCAAACGACAAAACGGTGCACTTTGCAACATGTCATTTTGAGTCCCAAACATTCAGAGATACTGCAAACACCTCATTCACAAAACCATTACGAATGGGGCATCATTTTATTGAAAAATTAACACGCTTCCACATGATGTTGAACTTCATAATAATTATGTAAAGTAAAGAACTAAGATATGTCCACAAAATGTCGTTTTTGAATGCAACGCCTTAAATTTTACACAATCAAATGCATTTTGTAACAATTCGCTGTCGATCCTCCCCAATATTCACCTTTACTGTACCTACCCGGATGTCAGAATCATTACAAGTGAAGTGTCATTAGAAAGATAATTGAACAGGCTTTCTTCTGATACCATATTTAACAGTATATCTTTATTGTTTAAGTTATTCATCGTAGAAAGAATTTGAACTTGAGAAAGCCGTGATATGCGAGTCAGACCTTCCGACGGAAGTTTGTTGGCGCATTTTGCGACATTTCACTTCTGACCTTCCCCCAT
This sequence comes from Echinarachnius parma, assembly GCA_037951105.1. NCBI lineage: Eukaryota > Metazoa > Echinodermata > Echinoidea > Clypeasteroida > Echinarachniidae > Echinarachnius > Echinarachnius parma. The sequence continues at coordinate 62,333 of JBAMJV010003344.1, read as the reverse complement.
TCTCAAATATACTGCGCATACCCCGTACTCATGATGCTTACGAAATTGGTATCATTTTAAAGAGGAATACACACCCTTTCAAGTGATACCAAATATAATCTACATGAGTTCAAGAAAAGAGATAATCGATCAAACTTGAGTTTCCGAACTTTTTTTAAAGGGTTTTATATACAATCCTCGAAAGCTCACGTAAATTGGCGATGGCGTAAAAAAAAATGTTAATTGTCGTTGAGAAGAGACTAATTCTCGGTTTAAATTCAACCGAAATCCAGTCCTGCCTATACCAATAATATAACTACAAGTAGCTAGTTCGGATGTCATATGATTTAATTGATTTAATTGATTGATTGATTGATTGATTGATTGATTGAGTGATTGATTGATTGATTGATTGATTGATGGATGATTGATTGATTGATTGATTGATTGATTGTTAGATTGTTAGATTGAATGATTGATTGAAAGATATTGACGCGATTCAATCACATAATTATAAATTTAATTTAATCATTGTTTTTTTTTAACTCGTATGACTTATTCTGCTGAGTCTTGTATTTTTTAAAAATAATTAATTTGTTTCTATATTTAGTCCTTGTTTTGTCTTGTTTTCTTGTCTCTAATAAAGGAAATAGTACAAAAGTATTGTATGCTTCCATTTTTCCTTGAACTCACTTGGCAATTATATTATTTTGTTGAATGTTAAAGTTAGGAAAAATTTGTATTCAAATGCATCCCCCCATTTGACCACAACATGACTGTTTTGGTCTCAAGACCACATTTTAGCGGTCGCGACCATCATTACCGACGGTCTCGGCCTCGAAAATTGCGAAGAATGCTGGTCTTTGTTATATATGTACATTGAGTCTACTGCTTAAAGTAACAATAGGCACTGAACAATAGACAGCTGTGTTCAACTACTGTGGAATGCAGTTATCCTATATGGGCCAACAGAGGACAGCAGAGCACTCTATTCAATAGGCATGCTACAATACAATGTGCTTTGCATGTACAGCATTGGACCTCACTTCACTACCAGCTACCAAGCAGTGCACACCTCCCACATGTACTACTCCCAAGGTAATTAAAGCACATGGTCTCAATATATAACAGTGGCGACGAGGTAACTGGATTTCACGATGAATTTTGGCAGGATTGAAGAGTTCAGCTCTGCTACAGAGGATTTTGCCACCTATATTGAAAGGTTTGAGCAGTTTCTAGCAGCAAATGATGTGCCAGATGGGAAGAAAGTTCCTGTATTTTTGAGTGTCATTGGAGCAAAGACTTACTCACTTCTGAAAAAATTAGTCGGCCCGGAGCAGCCATCAAGCAAGGCTTATACGCATTTGGTTTCTACATTGACCAATCATCTCTCTCCACAGCCATTGGTCATAGCAGAGAGATATAGATTTCATCAACGGAACCAGCTAGCGCATGAATCTATATCTGACAATGCAGCCGAGTTGAGGAGACTTTCAAACACATGTAAGTTTGGTGCATTTCTTTCTGAGGCGCTGAGAGATAAGTTTGTGTGTGGTCTGCAGAGCAGAGTCGTTCAGAAGAGGCTCTTGAGTGAAGCGGACCTAACATTTGACAGGGCATTTGACTGTGCAATCGCAATGGAGTTAGCGGACAAGGATACCCGTGTAATGGAAATGAAGGGAGAAGCTGCGTTCAGAGGTGGTGAAGTCAATCAAGTTAGTGCTAGCAGTACCGGATACAGTTCTCGGACGCCCAAGCAGCACTCACGCTCACAGAGGAAACCACACTTCTCGAATTCAAAGCAGAGGAAGGTCTGTTATCGGTGTGGAAAAGGAGACCATGACCCGTCAACCTGTAAGTACAAGACGTACAAATGCAATAACTGTGGGAAAGTTGGCCATTTGGCAGCTGTATGCAGAAGCAAGTCAACCAAATTTGTTGCATCTGAATCGCTGAAGACAGATAGGAATGATGTGCAAACTCTTGGACTGTTCACTGTTTCGCAGAAATCAAGTGAGGATGCATTGAGAGTGACTGTTGAGATTGATGACAAGCCGGTATACATGGAACTTGATACTGGTGCTTCAATGAGCGTCATCCCGGCAGACATGTATCATGAGAAATTGAAGCACATTCCTTTGGACAAGCCCACATATACATTCAGAACATATTCTGGGGCTACATTGCCTCTTCTGGGTCAAGCACAAGTTCAAGTGCGTTACGGTGATCAAGTCATCGCTGATGTCATGGTGGTCGCTGACACCAAGGGCCAACCAGCTATTCTTGGAAGGAACTGGATGAAGAGAATTAAGCTGGATTGGACCTCGATTTTCGCGGTTCAAGGTTCAAGGTCTAAGGAAACCGGCTCATCGAAGGAGAGCAAGCTAGATGGGTTATCGGAGATCAAGAGCAGGCATCAAGCAGTCTTTGAGCCAGGACTTGGGACGATGACCAATCACAGAGCTAAGATTAGAGTCCAAGATGATGCTCATCCTCGCTTCAATAAAGCTCGACCAGTGCCTTACGCAATGAAAGAAAAGGTGGAGGAACAACTGGATAAACTCATGGAACAAGGAATCATTATTCCAGTATCACATAGCGAGTGGGCTGCGCCAATTGTAGTTGTACCCAAGTCGGATAACTCAGTGCGAATCTGTGGTGACTACAAGACAACGATCAATCCTGTGCTGGATGTGGACAAGTATCCGTTACCCAACCCGCAGGATTTGTTCTCGACGTTAGCAGGTGGTTGCTATTTCACCAAGCTCGACTTATCGCAGGCCTATCAACAGATGATCATGGATGAGGATTCTCGCAAGTATCTCACCGTCAATACACACCGTGGCCTGTATCAGTATACAAGACTTCCGTTCGGTGTGGCTAGTGCTCCAGCTATCTTTCAAGCAGCGATGGAGCAAGTTCTGCAAGGACTCGATGGAGTTGTTTGTTTTCTTGATGACATGCTCATTTCAGGAAAAACAGAATCGGAGCATCTAGCAAGATTGGATGCAGTACTCCAACGCCTTGAGCAGAATGGTCTTCGACTGAAGCTGACCAAGTGTGAGTTCATGGAACCCAGAGTCAAGTACCTTGGATACATAGTGGATTCTGAGGGATTACATCCTACGCCGGAGAAGGTTCAAGCCGTGAAAGATGCACCCAAGCCAAAGAATGTGCAAGAGCTTCGTTCCTTCCTTGGCATGTTGCAGTACTACGCAAGGTTTCTACCCAACCTGTCATCTGTAATCCATCCACTCAATGCATTGCTGTCAAGCTACACACCATGGAAATGGACACATGAATGTAACGAGGCATTCAAGGCAGCAAAGGACCAGTTAGTATCAGCTCAAGTTCTTGCTCATTACGATGCTAATCTTCCCCTGTGCCTCGCATGTGATGCTTCACCATATGGAGTTGGAGCTGTTCTCTCGCACATAATGCCTGATGGAGAAGAACGACCAGTAGCGTTCGCATCACGAACATTGACAAAGAGCGAGCAGAACTACGCACAGCTGGAAAAAGAAGCGCTTTCGCTGATCTTTGGAGTGAAAAAGTTTCACCCTTACATCTATGGACGGCAGTTCACACTTCTGACTGATCATAAGCCACTAGTAAGGATACTAGGGCCGAAGACTGGTGTTCCAACAATAGCAGCAGCGAGATTGCAGCGCTGGGCACTGATATTGTCAGCTTACAGCTACGACATCGTGTACAAAGGCAGCTCTCATCACATGAATGCAGATTGTCTATCAAGACTTCCGATTCACACTGATCATGCTGGAGATGAGGAAAGCATCTACCACTACACTCATGTTGGTGAATTGCCTGTGACATCACAAGAGATTGCAGCGGCTACAGGAAAAGACCCAGTGCTATCGCGAGTATTGGAGTTCACCCAGAGGGGATGGCCGAATACGGTGGATGATGATCGTCTTAAGCCATTTTTCAGCCGCCGTCACGAGCTCTCGGTTGAGCAGGATGTCTTGATATGGGGACTACGGGTCATCATCCCAGGTTGTCTGCAAACCCAGATTCTGACAGAGTTACATGATGGACACATCGGGATGAGCCGTATGAAGAGTCTGGCTAGGAGTTACTTCTGGTGGCCACGCCTAGACCAGGACATTGAGTCGTTAGTGCGGAGCTGTAATGCATGTCTTCACACAAGGAATCAACCAGCGACAACACCCCTTCATTCGTGGAAATGGCCTTCAAGAGTATGGGAGAGAGTACATGCAGATTTTGCGGAGCTAGATGGCCAGTCTTTCTTCATACTTGTGGATGTGTACTCAAAGTGGATGGAAGTTTTTCCAATGAAATCTACGACAACCAGTGCCATGATTGACGTGTTGCGTCATATTTTTGCGATCCATGGCCTACCTGAACATTTCGTATCAGACAATGGACCGCAGTTCATTTCGGCTGAGTGTGCGGAATTCATGAAACAGAACGGAGTCAATCACATAAGGACTCCACCCTATCATCCTTCTTCGAATGGAGCAGCGGAACGTTGCGTTCAAACAGTGAAGCAGTATTTGAAGTCGTACAAGCAGAGTAGCATGACGATTCAGCACAAGATTGCAAATTTTCTTTTTGTGTATCGCAACACTCCACATTCTCTGACTGGACGCACCCCAGCAGAGTTGCTTTTGAAGAGACAGCCACGGACCAGGATGAGTCTCATCAAGCCTTCTCTAGCAGGAACTGTAGAAAAGAAGCAGCAAGCAGCTAAAAGGGCACATGATGGCAAGCGTTCCAAAATACGCCATTTCTCACCTGGACAACAAGTTCTCATTCGATCGTTCAGAGGGAAGGACAAATGGGAAAATGGGATGATCCTGCAAGTACTGGGATCAGTGGGATATATTGTGCAGATTGGGGACAGGCAGAAATATGTTCATTTGGATCATATCATTGATGGAACGTCTCATCAGTCTGATCGATCTACCCTGACAGACGAGGATTTTCCGGTTTCATTCCAGCCCCCGCAACTTGATGCACCTGATCAACCCGATGCTGATGTCCAGCTGGAGGGGGAGGAAAGAGTTGAACTCGCGCCTACACCAGAGATGCGTCGGTTCCCTCTTCGTCATCGACACCCTCCGGACAGGTTGACTTATGAATAACTTCAACGAGAAGGATGCATGCATTTATTTTGTTAATGGAGAACTTTAAGAAAAGGAAAAGTACCAGAATGCATGCTTATCATTTGCTAAACTCCAAAAATGAATGGACTATATGAATCTCCAAGTAGGAGCCGCTTTGATTTGTTCTCCAGGACGGATTGAATATAATTGAACGTTTGAGATTTGTTGACGCGGCTACAAGAAGGATTGATCGCGCCAATGTTTGATTTGATCATTTTAGATCATGGACACTCGTCTTAAAAGAAGGGAAGGAGTGTTATATATGTACATTGAGTCTACTGCTTAAAGTAACAATAGGCACTGAACAATAGACAGCTGTGTTCAACTACTGTGGAATGCAGTTATCCTATATGGGCCAACAGAGGACAGCAGAGCACTCTATTCAATAGGCATGCTACAATACAATGTGCTTTGCATGTACAGCATTGGACCTCACTTCACTACCAGCTACCAAGCAGTGCACACCTCCCACATGTACTACTCCCAAGGTAATTAAAGCACATGGTCTCAATATATAACAGTCTTGGCCTCGAAAATGATAAAAATTCTCTGTCTCGGCTTCGAAAATTTTCAACGGACACCACCCCCCCCCCCCCCCCCCCCCCCCTCGCCGCTTATATAATTCTCAACAAGTGGTCTTGGTCTCGGCCTCGACAATTTTGAAGGTACTTGGTATCGGCTTCGAAAATTTTCAACGGACACCCCCCTCCCCGCTAACATAAATTTGGCTGACGAAATACCCCCTCCCCCTTGAAAAAATCCTGAGTACGCCACTGTATCAATGTGTAAACATGCAGTGTGAATTATAAATCAATGTTCTTGAAATTGAAATTGAACTCACTAATCACTAACCCACTCACTCACTTTCACATGCATGCACATACAACGCCGTTAACGGCCACGCGCAGATAGATCGCTGCAACTTCTGGCGTAATGCGGAGTGAATGGTCCGCTGCGTATATAGTAGCGTTCAGCTGCTATTTAACATTTGTCAAAATTCACGCACGACAACCGTGACACGTCTTTATAATTATTCAGATAACAAGACAAATAATGCAAATGGTATGGTTGTACATTTACTAAATTACAGAACTGCATGTTATCGTCTCAGACATAATGATTGAAATGATTTGATAAGGGATTTCGGCATTTTCGTCGACCCTTTTTAACCCGTTTGTCCATGTTTGTCTAGTCTTAGTAACAAGCGCTTGCAATTTTAAAAATCTTGATTAAACACTCATGTCTACCGGCGTGGGAAAACAATGAATGGTAGGCCCTACACTTCGTAAATTAGAGTCACCTGTTTTACGAAATAGCGCAAAACGTGAACGTGAACTACTCGTCGCAAGCCCACTTTTTATGACGTAACAATAAAAAGGGCGCCTGCAGCGCAATTACGTAACAACTTTATGGTAACAATATTTATATAATATTGACTGGTCTTGAGTGGTATATCAGAATTATTGCATTCGCTAGGATCCAGTAAGAATTGTATGCACTCTCGCTGGGATCCGATAAGAATTGTATGCACTCTTTTAACTTTGGAAATGGTCTAAAACCCACTCGCTGCGCTCGTGGGCTTAAACCATTCCAAAGTTAAACTCGTGCATCCAATTCTTACCGATCCACTCATGCCTGTGCATCCTTTGTATACTATCGAACAGGGTTCCAAAACGCTTTACAATTTAACAATGAATCATTCATATCCCATATAAAAAACAATACAAAGATATTAACAGTAAGCATTGAGCATAAAATGTACGAGAAAATGAAGGGAAAAAAAGAACTACAGTACAAGACAGTGAAGACCATAGGGTCTTGTGGACATGCATAGTCATTATAAGATCATGAATACACCCCAACACATTTTACTCATCGTCCTCATCACATACCAACACCAACACGATGGCTATGGTTAGGACCAAATGTTGTTAATACCTATACGTTTGTAAAAAATCACGCTTATGTTTTTGTTTGACTTTATACAGGCGACATGGGGTTCCTTGAACGAAAAATGTGCACACTGTCAGTGGTTCTTCTTTTAATGCTACTTTGGGTATGTCTTCCCCTTCTGCTGACTCATGGATTTCTTTTGGGGTCGAATGTGACTCTCCCTTTCCACTTTTCACTAAGTGAACCAGGCTCTGAATATTTTTGTATCATCCGCCTTGATGGAGCTGAGGAACCATTATTCATGAACGACAAGACGCCGTTCCACCATGCGTTTAAATCTGGACAACTTGAACGCTTTGGTGTGCAGTATGATCGCGTCCAACGCAACTTGACCGTCACTTTCACTATCACTAACCTTCAAGTTATAGACGAGGGCCTTTATATATTAACAATTATTGACACTGTAAATGGAAATGTGGAATCTAGCACCGAGTACAAAGCAGCTGTAACCGTCACATATCCACCGGGTAAAGCGAAATGTGTTCTTGGAGACTCTTCTATGATCACTGACTGGCAAACGATTTCATGTAACGGAACACTTGGGAGTGACGGAGCGGGGGATGTTGTCTGTCACCAGAACTCCAAACGCCTTCCTCTTCGCGGGAATGTCACCAACGATGGGTCCTTCATTTATGCGGTCTATTATTGGATTGACCCGAAGTTACCCGTCAAATGTTGTTCGATGGAAAGTGGTGCTGCCATTCCTCTTGATACCTGTGGTGACGTCATGTTCTCTCCTGGTAAAGACGACTTCTCAACAATCTATCCACAGAAAGATACTAGTGCCTTGTCAACTCAGCGTTCGCCATCAAAAGGTAACATGTTACTGCCTTAAATAGTTATTTCCTGTTAGAACAACTGTCATGTTTGGCTAAAACCACCGTGATTTCTCACTTTTGGAGGAAAGCATTATCACACTATTACGTGGCTGTTTCACCAGAATGGGCTAATTAACACAAACGTGAGGGACGTCGTTTGGGATTAAGAATGAGTCATGTCGGATATTTTCAAAACCGGGCACCGATAAACTATAACCGGTCGGGAACAGGTATCCCAATAAATATTTGCCGTTGAAACTCGGACCGGGAAAATCACGCAATCGTGCAAGCATCGGCAAAAATGCACTGTGTGGGGCTAATATTGCTTTTTTTTAATATGCAAATAATATTACAAATATTGACGCTTTGATGGATTTACATATCAATCTTTACGGAAAATAGTTACATACTATCCAGAATTAACTCAGTTTCGCAAGAAAAGTATTTTTTCCGAAGTAAATTGGACCTAGAAATCGATCGCTTGTTCAGCATCGCGCCACACGTTCACAGAAACTCAGCCCGCCAGTCGCGGGGAAACATCAAATGTATATTTGTACGATCGTGCTGCCGGTGAGCCACTGCCTTCTAAAAGTAGCTATACATTAGCATTCTTGTGATCTACACCATTTTGGTAGTCTTCGTACATGATAACATGGCATTTGAAAGCTGAACAGAAACAAAAAATGCCCCCCAACACAATGAAAAACTGAATATCGGTAAATTTCCAAAGAACGTTGGAGGTAAGCGCAAGCTGAAATCGGCCACTATAATCGAAGGTTGAAGTTAGCAGCAAATTTTCGGTACCTCGCAGCGCGCGCGATATCGCGAGAAAATCGAGCTTGCTATGCTAGCTAGCTAACTTCAGTTGCCCGGCTCGCACACTAACTTCAGATACGAATTACCCGGCTAGGACCACCGCTGCGATCGAAATTTATCGATATTTTGCGCAGTTTTTTTCATTGTTTTGGGGCTCATTTTTTTCTCTTCTGTTCAGCTTTCAAACGCCATGCAATCATGTAAGTAGAATATCAAAACATTTAAAAATGGTGCAAATTACCAAAATACGTATTTTGAGCCACTTTTTGAATGCACTGGCTCATCAGCTCGATCATACAGATATCCATCAGATATCACCCCTAGAGTGTCGGCCTAACTTTGCGTGAACATCCGTATACAAATAGCGCACGGCACGGCGTTCGGTAGTGTAAGTGCAGTGCACGCGAGGTTTCTTTAGATTGGTGCCGCCTCTGTGCACGAGCCGCTAGGCGAGTGCGCAGTGCGTACCATCTAAAGATACCGAGCGTGTACTGCACTTACATTGCCGAACAACTAGGAATAGTGCGCTATTGGTTTTATAAAATAGCGACACATCGAGTTTTGATAACAAATACAAATCCAAAATGACAAATAAGCTATTCTTACTTACCGAATTAAAGGTCCATGGGATTCCACATTTTGCTGCAAGCTCGAGTCGAGTATAAACCATAAGGGTACCCCCCACAACATTAAAAAATCCAAACACAGTTATAATATGAAACGTTCCAATTTCCAACACAAAAACGCATTTACAGTTGTGGAGTGTGCAATATCATTTATTTTGCGCGTCTAGCTGCACGCCCGTGCAGTGCGTCAAAAAAGTTGAATGTCACGTGACGCGTTTTGACCAATTACCATGCTTGAAATACTATAGCTATTTTATAATTGGCAATATCGTTCAAATGACTACCAACTTTGCGGATCCTGTTCAATTTCTGACTGTCAAACAAAGTAACAATAATTTTTCGAAAATAACCACTCTTTAAAGTAAATGATATCGATTGCCCCGTTTTTATATATTTGAATGTCGCTACATTAAGTGCTAATCTTAATTTCTTTATTAACATTTTATTATTATTTTTTTTTTTCGGGCACCGTTTCCGATAAAAACGAAACCGGGTACCGATTGAAACGGTCGGTACCCGGTGTGATCGACCGAACCGACTCAGTCTTATTTTGGATACCTGGAAAAGTCATATTCTGGAGAAGTAGCCTAGTTTATATAGATGAGTAGTTGGTACACTTTACATTTTTGAGCAAAAATGCCGAGAAAATACAGAAGCTATGACGGTTAGACACAAATCTTACAGAATTTAAGAGTTTGATAAATCTTTCGAATTCGCCGGTTGTAGTTTTTCGATGAATATATAATAACTTTTAATAGGCGATAACAAACGTCTTCCTATCAGAATCTTCGTCATATGAACAATTTTCTCGCCTTGGCTCTGACAAAGATTTGGTCAAGATCGAAAACTTATCACCCTCTCTGATTATTCTACTTTAAATATAAAAATAACCGAGTGATAATTTGTATAACATTTAAATAACTATGTTTTTTTCTCCTCGTGTTTACATTAGGTGAAGTAACAAACGCACGATCGGAATCATGTTCCGGTTCGTCGTCACAGTCATGGATGACAGTCGCCATAGTATCTATTGTCTTAAATATGCTTCTTGCAGTAAGTAGTTATGTTTTATAATTTTTAGTCCATAATTGTCATTTTAGTGTACAGTATGTTTCTGTGTTTTGTTTTCATTTGTGTTTGTGTGTGTGTGTGTGTGTGTTTGTGTGCGTGTGTGCGTGTGTGAGGGGGGGGGGGGGGGGATGACAATGAGTTTTTGTGTGCAAGGAGTGTACATTTATAGCCGTGCATAGAAAAAAAAACACGAGATCAAATAAAAATAAAATATATCTGACTAAACTCGGGAAAGCGTTTTATTTGTCCGGAGAAACATTTGATGTGAGTAATTTCATAACTTATGTTTTGACTTATGGCTTTCACTCTAACGGTGGGTTGAGTGGTGGCATTCGCGTCACGATTTCCTGCCATTTCTGCCGGTTTCTTACCAGGTGTGCAGCCTCTATGAAGGAGTTTATATTTTGATTGGAGCAGTCTGATTTGATGCAGAATGTCCATCTCTTTGGAGGTCTTCCACGTGGCCTGGCCCCGTCTATTCTTCTTTCTAGTACTACTCTTGGATAGCGTGGTGGAGGCATTCGCTGTGTATGTCAAAAGAAGAAAAGTCTTTTTTGGGATATCCGGTCCACTACAGTGTGAATCATATTGAGTTGGTTTCTAATTTCTGTGTTTCTGATTCTGTCCATTCTTGTGTTACTCCAAAAATTTTCCTGAGGCATGTCATCTCAAATGTCAGGAGTCTTCTCTCGTCTTCCTTTTGTTAGGATGCAGGTTTCAGCTCCGTACAGTAATATTGACAGAACAAGCACTTTGAAAAGCTCCGTCTTAATTGTTTTTCTTTCTAATTTGCGTTGATCGTCAGATGATGTGTAGTCTTTGGACAGCGCCCATATCCTACCCAATGCGATGCTTTACATTCTCAGTAGTAGATCCGCCTAAGTATGTTAACTTTTCTACTTGCGATAGCCGTTTTCCGTTTATGGTGATGTTAAGTTGTTTGACCTCTGTGTTGATGATCTGCGTTTCTGTCTTTTCTATGTTGATATTTAGCCCAAAATTTGAGCTGTTTTGTTGGACTTTGTCAACAAGAATTTGGAGGTCCTTTTCACTTTCAGCTATCAGTGCGATATCATCGGCAAAATGCAAGTTATTCATGATTTGGCCTTGGACGGTTGCTCCAATGTTGATGTCCTCTAGTGCATATCGCATCACTAGTTCCGGTAGGATGTTGAACAGTTGTGGCGACATAACACATCCTTGTCTTACACCTGATGTTGTTTTGAACCAGTCTGTAGGGTCACCATTGACCAGTGTTGTAGTCGAGTCACCATGGTCCGAGTCCGAGTCCGAGTCCGAGTCACCATGGTCGAGGCCGAGGACGATTCCGAGTCACGGTATAACGAGGCCGAGGCCGAGGCCTGGCAAAGTCGGCCTCGAGGCCGGCCTCGAGGCCGAGGCCGGCCTCGAGACCTCCAAGACTGAGAATTTCATGAAAAATGCAAAAGTATTTTTCGAGATACTTCTCCAGTATTACCAAATAATCGTGATCTAATCGATCACATGCCAGTGCGTAACTTACTTTGCCTTGTGCACACGTTGAATGTGCCTGGTGAAATTCGATGTCGTCCCTTTAAACTCACTGAGCTTGGGAGCTGAAGCCTTGCAAAACCTGCATCGTGATCGGTGTTTCTTTTTCCCCTTTTCTTCAAACTCCTCATGTTCACGGTATGCAAATCTGATAATCCGTGAATCTGCAGACATGACTCCTCGTACAGCAGAAAATTAGTCGAACTTTTGAAGTCATAGCCTACGCGAGATCGAGAGATCACAATTACAATGCATGCAATGCGCTCGCGCGCTAGCTGGGCATCGTATACATGCCGCTCGAACGAGTGGGGTCGATCTCGATCGAACGTGGTACGAATTCTAGTGCCTAGGGTGCGCACGCTGTATATCAGAGCGCTGCAGGATCTTTGACTGTACCGTACTATATTACATCGAGAGATATCGATGGGTACGGTACGTACGTAGGTCGTGCGCATGAACTTAACTATCAATCGTATGATTTACATTTTTAATTTTGTTAAATGAAATATTATTGGAAAATAGTGAATAGATGTTGAATCTTAAATTCACCAGATTCTATGAAATCTTCCAGTCTCGAACCGGCCTCGACCCGAGTCATCGAGGCCGCATGCTACGAGGCCAATGACGAGTCCGAGTCACGGCATTACGAGGCCAAGGCCGAGGCCGAGGCCTGGCAAAGTCGGCCTCGAGGCCGGCCTCGAGGCCGAGGCCGGCCTTGAGACCTCCAAGACTGCCATTGACTCGTATTGCACTGGAAGACTTCTGATATAAGCCCTTAACGAGATCAGTGATTTTGCTGGGGAATCCAAAGAAGCCGAGAGCTTTCCAGAGACCCTCCTGCCAAACCGAGTCAAAGGCCTTTTCGAAGTTGATGTAGCAGCAGTATAAGTCTCTATTCCTCTCTAGGTATGTCTCTATTATTTGTCTGATTGTGAATAGTTGGTCAATTGTTTATCTCCCGGTCGAAACCCGCTTGAACTTCTGAGAGTATTTCTTCAGATTTACTTATGATGCGTCTCTGTAAGATGATAATCATCACCTTTCCTGCAGGACTAAGTAAGCTGATTCCTCTGTAATTGTTAGTCCAGTTTGTCTGTCTTTTTATAATTTGTTGTGATGATGGCCATCCCCCAGTCATCTGGAAATGATCCAGTGTTCCATATTTTCTTACAGAGCTGATGAAACATATTGATCCCAATCTCGCTTGCTACTTTTATTTCCTCGGCTGTAACACATTCAAATCCAGGTGACTTGTCATCCGTTAGTCTATTCAAAGCAGCCCTTACTTCATCAGGATTGCTATCAGGTTCGGAGTATTTTTTTTTTAATTTGAGGGACACTATTTGCAGCATCCTCTTCCACATGGTTTCTTTTATTGAAGAGCTCTCGAAGTTCTCTTTACATCTTGATTTAACGTCTTAAAATCATGTTAACACTTTGCCATCTTTACTCTAAACTGACTGCATTTTAGTTGACGACTTCTTGGATATTGTCTTGATTGCAGCGTAGACTTCTTTTGCTATTGATGATTGGTGGGCTTTGTCCACTTTTTTTGCATAAATCTTGTAGCCATGTGTCATGACAATTTTTGGTTTTCCTCTTTATCTCTCGGTTCAGGTAGTTGTATCTTGTTTTCTTTGTTGGGTCCAGCAACTTTGCTTGTTTTACCCTGCTACGTTCTTCGGTCAGTTGAATTACCTCCTCACTTATCCCATGGGTTTTTTCTGCTTCTGTCTTTAATACCCAAGGATTTTCTTAGAAGTTTCGTTGAAGGTTGTTTTTAATTTCTCCCACATGGTTTGTGTGTCTTTGTTTGCGTCAGGCAAGTCTAACAGTGGTGCAAAACGCCCTCCAATTTCAGTTTCATAGCTTGACTTGTCTGGATGTTTCAGCTTGAACACATCATATTATTGGGGTATTTAGTTTTCCTCATGGTCTTGATTTTAAGACGTAAGTTGGCTATCACAAACTGATGGTCAGATCCTATGTCAGCACTCGGGAAATTTCTGGCATTTGTGACACAGTTGTTGTGTTTACTGTTTACCATGATGTAATCTATTTCGTTGTGTGTCTTTTGGTCCGGGGATTCCCACGTCCATTGGCGGCTTGGTTTCTTCTGTTTGAACATGGTGTTGCAGATAGACATGTCATTGACGGCACAGAAGTTAAGTAGCTTTTCACCCCTATCCTTAACCTTGCCATATCCATAGTTGCCCAGAACACTTTGCCAGTTTGAGCGATCTTCTCCAACGTTGGCATTGAAGTATCCCATGATGACAGGTAAGTAACTACTATTTGATTGGTTGACGGCTATTTGCAGTAGGTCATAGAATTCTTCTACGTTTTCCTCAGTGTCTGCTGTGTTATGTGCGTACACTTGTATTATGGTCATAGCGCCAGTTTTCATCTTAAATCGTGCCGATATTAGCCTAGGTGATGGCGGGTTGTATCTTAGTAAGGCATTTTGTGTTTTTGTGTGTGTTCAGGATGAGTGCTTCTCCTGCACGATGAGTTGCGTTGATGCTGGAGCACAGGATCTTATGTATCTGTGTTGTGAACTCTCCTGAGTCGACCCAGTGTGTTTCTGCGACTCCCAGCACTTCCCAGTCAAATTTCTCCATCTGTTCTAGTAGGATGTCCAGATATCCTTGTTGGTGTAATGTCCTACAATTCCACGTTCCGATACTGGTGGTGTTTTGGTCGTTAGTAGTGCCATTTTCCGTCCGAGTTATCGGCACCATCTCGTCTAATCGGAGCTCGGATTTGTGCTTGACCCGTTAGGTTTAGAGGTGCTGCTTCATCCTTCGCTACGGTTGGTAGGTTCATCAGGAGAGGTTACTGGTTAGTACAGGCAGGGGCTTTAACCCTTGTGATGGTTTTGGCTTTTATCATAATGCAGTTTCGCTCATTATTAAGCTAGGCGGGTAAGACTGTCCTCTCCTAGCCATCCTGGTCTGTTTGCCGCCAACTGAACAAGTCAATTGGTTTACAACCCCACCACGCGAAGGTAGATCAGGACGATCACCCATTATTTGTTAATCTTACAGGAACCTTTGATGAAACTGTCGTTGAAAATATAAATTTATCATCTGAAGCGTTGAATTTGAATTTAGATCATGATGATCCAGCACAACATTCGTTTACAAAGTTTATAACAAATGCACAGTTTCAGAATATCATTAAAGATTTCAATAGTGATACATGCTCTTTATTGCCTTTAAATATATGAAGTTTAAATAATATTTTTTATGAATTGCAATCATTTTTAAATAATCCTTCCAATAAACAGCTTTCTTTAATTGGACTAACAGAAAGTTGGTTATCCCATGATTCTAATTTGCCCTTTTTAATCGATAATTATGATTTTTTTTCTTTATTTACAAATAGGCAAGGGAGAGTCGGCGGTGGTGTTGCTTTATATGTGCTTAAATCTTTGAAATATGTTTTGCATGATGACATTAAAATAATGAATAATGTCCTTGAGACTCTTTTTATTGAAATTATGAATCCTGGACTTAAAAATATAATAGTTGGAGTCATTTATCGACCCCCTAATTATAACCCTAGATAATATTTGACGCAATTATCCGACTTATTGCGAAGTCCAGTGTTTACAAAAAAGGATGTTTTTTAAATGGGGGACTTTAATATAAATGTATTAAATCATGAACATAATAATGTGTCACAGGAATTCGTTGAGACTCTCCTCTCTGCCTCTGTTTTACCTCTTATTTCCAAGCCCACTCTTGTGACAAACTCCTCTACCTCCTTAATATATAACATTTTTTTCAAATGTAATCCCCCACCCTGATTCTTATATTATTGTTCTTTCAGACATAACTGACCATTATCCTATTGTAACACATTGTACTGTATCTCAATCAATCAATTATTGTGACCCACGATCATTTAGACGTAAAGTCACTAATTACAAATTAGTTAGTCTTGCTTCTAGTTTTGAACATGTAGATTGGTCTCCTGTTTATGGTGTAGATGAAGTTAAATTTTCTTACGATAATTGTTGTGATATTGTGAATAATCAATTAGATACTTGTATTCTCAAACAGAGAGTTGAAATTAATGATTATAAAAAGAACACCAAGGCCTCCTCGGATCACTAAATCGATATTACGTTCGATAAATAGGAAAAATAATCTTTTTATAAATATAAATTAGATGGCACAGAAAGAATGAAAATTAAATGTACATCTTATAACAATATTTTGACTAAGATTATTCGTTTGGAAAAGAAAAGGTATTTCGAAAATCTGTTGGCATTATATAAACATGATATGAAAAATACTTGGAAAATGATTAAGCAGGCATTGAATGTTACTAATAATAAATCTGACATAACACAAATTAAGTTTAATGATGAGATTATTGAGGATCCTATGGGTATAGTAAATATTTTAAATATTTATTTTTCTTCGATTGGTGAAAATCTTGCTGTTAAGATCCCCCATCAAATAAGCATTTTGTTGATTTTTTGGGCCAGCCTAATCTAAACTCTATATCTTTTGTTCCTACTCATAGATATGAAATTTTAGATATTGTTTCGAACTTTATTCTAAGAAAATTTCCGGCCATGATGAAATTAATAACAAAATTGTTTAAAGGGCATTATATCTTCCGTTGTGGATCCTCTCGTTCATATTCTTAATTTGTGTTTATTATATGGCCAGGTACCCAACTCTATAAAAATTGCTAAGGTTATTCATTTATTTAAAATGGGTGATAAGTTAGATGTAAATAATTATCGACCGATTTCTTTATTCTCCTCTTTTTGAAAATCTTTGAAAAGATAATTTATTCTCGGACAGTATCCTTTAAAAAAATTTTTTTGTTCTAATCTCCAATTTGGTTTTAGGGAAAAACATAATAATGTACACGCATTATTGTCTTTTTATTGAGAAGGTAGCTCATGCTCATCAACAAATCTTGTCATACGATAGGCATTTTCCTGGACTTCTCCAAGGCCTTTGACACGATTAACCGCGATATTTTACTTTATAAACCTTCACATTATGGTGTACGTGGGATGGACTTGGAGTGGTTCAGGAGCTATCTTTCAGATAAAAGGCAGTATGTATCTTTGAATGATAACTCTTCACCTCCCCGTAATATAAATTGTGGTGTTCCACAAGGTATTATATTAGGCCCACTTCTTTTGTCGATCATCTGAAATTTTGTCTTTCATACTTTTCGCTGATGATACAATTTTTTTTCCCATAATGATTCTTAGAGATTAGCTGAAATAATTAATATTGAAATGAATAATATTTTATTGTGGATTAGAGCGAACAAATTATCATTGAATCTCCAGAAAACAAAATATATGTTGTTCAGTAAATCCATAGATTCGTTAGCAGCTAACATAGTTTTTGAAAACACCCCATTGGAGTGGATTCATTCATTACATTTTTGGGTGTAACGGTTGATAATAACCTTTCTTGGAAATATCATATTGATAATATTTGTAAAATTATTTCTCAATACATTGGCATTATTAATAAAGTAAAGACATGTCTTCCTTTTAATTAATTAATTATGCTTTATAGTTCTTTGATACTCCCATACTTGAATTATGGTCTCTTAGTTTGGGGTAACACACATCACATTTTATAGATAAAGTGTTGTTACTACAAAAGAAGATTATTCGTATTATTGAAAATAAGATACTGAAGGTAAAACACCAATATTTATTTCAACTTGGTCAATTTATGTTTTAATATAATAATAATATGTTGCCATCTGTTTTTCAAGAAATGTTTTTTAAACATAGCTCAGTCAATAATTATCCAACTAGACATTCTGAAGAATTTCATTTACCTCTCTTGCGGACCCTCCTTGCTGAAAATACATTCATATATGAAGGCCCAAAATTATGGAATTCTTTAAGTAATGAAATAAAAAATGCTCCATCGATTTATATTTTAAGAACAAAAAAAAGAAAAAAATTATTACAATCTGATGAACATCATTTATTCTTTCCTCGTCCTTACGTCATCCTAAACAAGGTCTCTTTTTACTCGCGGACTCAGAATGTAATCTGATATGATATTGTGCCCTTGCATGCATAGCTCCTTTCTAAGTGCAACTCTTTTTCCTCATTTTCTCCTAAACCCCACATGCAGCTCATCCTTTTGGACCACTGTTCACATTTGTACCCCGATCTCTCACTTCTTTTTGGCAGTGTCTAATTTTTGTATTGCGTCCGTCTTCTCCTATCTTTGTCATGTAAAGTACTCTCTTGTCCCATGTTGGTCTCTGTTGGCATCCCCGTTTTCCTATCTATAGTTCTTTTGTGTAGTCTAGAATGTGTTCATTTAAATATACAATATTCCTAACTATTATTTGAGGGGTCCAAAATTGTACAAGCAATGCTTTTTAGTGGACCCCTCTTGTTTCCAATATGTATATCTCTATTTTGGTAAATTATTATAATTAATTTGTAATGTTTTGTTGGAAGCAAGAATAAATTGAAATTGAAATTGAAATTGAATTATCTCACAAGTCGGTTGTCCGCTCGCATCACACACTACATTGTGGTTGTAGTGTGGTGTTTGCTACCACGGACGGCCTCTTCCTTGTTGTCAATCATACAAGTATGATAATAGAATACAAGCTTTCATCACAGGCTTTCATAACTTATGTTATGGATATAATAATGTTATTTTATTATATTCTCATTGCAGATTCCATGGCTCATCATGATCGTATATCTGACCAGACCTGCCCGGATAATCTCATCCCAATACACAAGTGCTACCTCGGTGGCCAGGGGCGTAGACAACGGGGGGGCATGAGGGGGATGCATCCCCCCACCTCACAAGGTGTGGGGGATGACATGTACAATCATCCCCCCCAGGTCTTAGGGAAGGATATATATTTTTTGTGTGTATCTGTATACGAGTGGGAAAGAAAACATTAGTTGTATGAGCTAAGACTTGTTAATTCTAATGTTAAAAAAGTAATTTATACATCCACTTTCAATTTTCGCTGCGCGCTTCGCGCGCGAACAGATTATCTCAGTTTGTTGTGTAACTTGCGTATGGTCTGGGGTGAGTATTCTTTTCTGTATACCGGGCCACGTAGTTCCAGTGTAGGCTGGCATTGCTCTGGCTGCTTGTAAGACGTGCACCAAATTGCATAATTTCAAGTATATAATATAAATGCAAACTCTTCTCCGTGGAAGGGGGATATACCCCCTCCCAAACCCTCCCTATTTGGCTCTGCCCCAGCCCTCGGTAGCTTCGCCTCTCGGGACTCATTCTTGGCAATAGGCTAAGTTGTTGGATCATACATAATGTGGCATATGGTGATGTTAAACCTGTGTATGACGCTAAATATAAATACAATATTTGTGTTTGTGTTGGGGTGCATATTCATTAGTGTGTCAATTATTTGTTTTCTTCGTGAAAATATATTTAAAATTTCTGGTCGATCAAATCGTAATACCCTTTCCCATATACAGTCCATGTTAAGCCCAAATCTCCTATCTATAGGTAAGCACCAGATTGCACAATATTAAGTCCAAAAATGCAAAATCTCCCTACCGTGTGAGGGGGACACCCCCCTCCCACACCCTCCCCCCGCTCAGTCACTTCGCTCCCTCGGGCTTGGTCGCTTCGCTCTCTCGCAATGTCTCACTCTCACATCTGGCTCAAAGTTGGCAGCACTGCGAGTGTGGTTGAGCCCCTACACATACAAAATCGTGAGCCCCCATAGGCTAATATAGGTTTTGCCCCCCCCCCCCCCCCCCCACTGAGATGACTTTCAAGCAATTGTCTTGGTCTCGAAATATCTCGGCCGCGAACAAATTGGTCTTGGTCCGGTGAACGGCAAATCATCCCCCCCCCCCAGGTGTAAGAACCTGTCTACGCCACTGTCGGTGGCAATACCACAATCTCTGCACAATTTGTAAACAAATGTGTATCCAGTGATCCTGCTCTCTTAGTGAAGAGATTTAACTTTTCACCAGCAAAATTTTACTTTTATTTGATGGGGGTCCTTCTCGTAAAAGTTACCATGAATTTAAAGCGATTGAAAATGAAATAAGCAAATGACAGGGATTATAATAAGGCTGAGTTACCTAAAAACCCCTGCCGCCAAGACAAAATTGTTCATTTTTTTCAGTTTGGTACAGATATAAGAGTACACAGGAGCAGAACAAGTGTGGTTTCAAGACAGCAGCACAGTGATCTATAAAAAATCATAAACGTTTTCATGATCCCACTTCATTTAAAATTTTGATGTCAATAAATGTGTCGCCAAATCTCCTAAATCACACGTTACTGTTATTCTACTAAATAATAGGATGCTTATATACACCTGTACAATTATCTTCTTTTTCTAATGATGAGAACACTGCATACAAGTAAACAAGTAAACTTCAAGATACAAAGGAAATGTGACTGGGAACATAAGAAAGAGACGGGATAAAAAGATTTAAGAGGTGTAACATACGTTACCACGAATTTTAAATATATGTTACTACTATGATATTAATGATTATACTGGTGTTGAGGCCAATGAAGTAAATTGATATTCCGTGAAAATGAAAAATTAAGTTCAACTAAATATTACTTATTCAACCGATTGAAGGCCAGGATGTAACTTTACGTGATGTAACATACGTTACCATGCGTAACAAATTGTGTGTAGAATATACTTTATAACTATCTAAATTGTTGACAAACTTTTTTATGCATGCACCTATATGTCGTTCAGGGTTAGCTTAGAAATCATTTTTCAAGGCCAAAATGGTATGCAAACAACACTTTTGTAACTTACGTTACCAATTTGAAACTTACTTAACGGCCCAATCACATTTCTTTGGATATCGTTAGCGGACGCCCGACTAGATGCGACGTTCAGAAGTATGTTTTGATGGTTTTAAAGGGATCTAGTAACTTTGTTGACATGTGCAAAAAGTGATGAATGGTTGATGCAATATATTGTTGTTATTTCATATGTCCACAGGGTATTGTGTGAAAATTTCAAGTCATTGCATGGCCAAGAAATGAGCGAAAATGCAAAGTGATATTCACTAACTCATTGCATTCACTTTGTACACGGTTTCAAAACTCCACAGGAGATTTTCTTATCTGAATACTTCGGTCGTACATATCTTTGTAACGAAAGGGAAATTTGATAAACCGAAACCTGTCCCATGATTCCACCCCAGAAATGTGATGTTTGCTATAAAATGAAGTGAATGTGAAGAATCATGATCGAAAATCTGAGCCAAAACGGTAGAGCAATAAAAAAGTTATGACAGGATGAACTTTGCTCCGATTTTTAGTATCGTTCGCAATTGCTATCGATCGTGACGTCATTTGCGAGCTGCAGCCATTTTGACTTCTACATGGAAATTTTACAAAATTAAAATTTTCTTAATATCAAAGCAAATTTATGAGCTTAGATATTAAGAAAATTTTAATTTTGTAAAATTTCCATGTAGAAGTCAAAATGGCTGCAGCTCGCAAATGACGTCACGATCGATAGCAATTGCGAACGATACTAAAAATCGGAGCAAAGTTTCCATGGCTCATCATGATCGTATATCTGACCAGACCTGCCCGGATAATCTCATCCCAATACACAAGTGCTACCTCGGTGGCCAGGGGCGTAGACAACGGGGGGGCATGAGGGGGATGCATCCCCTCACCTCACAAGGTGTGGGGGATGACATGTACAATCATCCCCCCCAGGTCTTAGGGAAGGATATATATTTTTTGTGTGTATCTGTATACGAGTGGGAAAGAAAACATTAGTTGTATGAGCTAAGACTTGTTAATTCTAATGTTAAAAAAGTAATTTATACATCCACTTTCAATTTTCGCTGCGCGCTTCGCGCGCGAACAGATTATCTCAGTTTGTTGTGTAACTTGCGTATGGTCTGGGGTGAGTATTCTTTTCTGTATACCGGGCCACGTAGTTCCAGTGTAGGCTGGCATTGCTCTGGCTGCTTGTAAGACGTGCACCAAATTGCATAATTTCAAGTATATAATATAAATGCAAACTCTTCTCCGTGGAAGGGGGATATACCCCCTCCCAAACCCTCCCTATTTGGCTCTGCCCCAGCCCTCGGTAGCTTCGCCTCTCGGGACTCATTCTTGGCAATAGGCTAAGTTGTTGGATCATACATAATGTGGCATATGGTGATGTTAAACCTGTGTATGACGCTAAATATAAATACAATATTTGTGTTTGTGTTGGGGTGCATATTCATTAGTGTGTCAATTATTTGTTTTCTTCGTGAAAATATATTTAAAATTTCTGGTCGATCAAATCGTAATACCCTTTCCCATATACAGTCCATGTTAAGCCCAAATCTCCTATCTATAGGTAAGCACCAGATTGCACAATATTAAGTCCAAAAATGCAAAATCTCCCTACCGTGTGAGGGGGACACCCCCCTCCCACACCCTCCCCCCGCTCAGTCACTTCGCTCCCTCGGGCTTGGTCGCTTCGCTCTCTCGCAATGTCTCACTCTCACATCTGGCTCAAAGTTGGCAGCACTGCGAGTGTGGTTGAGCCCCTACACAAACAAAATCGTGAGCCCCCATAGGCTAATATAGGTTTTGCCCCCCCCCTCCCCAACACAAAACTGCTTCTGGCCCGCCTGGTCACGACCATCTTAACATCTAACCCCCCCCCCCCCCCCCCCCCCCCCCCCCCCACTGAGATGACTTTCAAGCAATTGTCTTGGTCTCGAAATATCTCGGCCGCGAACAAATTGGTCTTGGTCCGGTGAACGGCAAATCATCCCCCCCCCCCCCAGGTGTAAGAACCTGTCTACGCCACTGTCGGTGGCAATACCACAATCTCTGCACAATTTGTAAACAAATGTGTATCCAGTGATCCTGCTCTCTTAGTGAAGAGATTTAACTTTTCACCAGCAAAATTTTACTTTTATTTGATGGGGGTCCTTCTCGTAAAAGTTACCATAAATTTAAAGGGATTGAAAATGAAATAAGCAAATGACAGGGAGTATAATAAGGCTGAGTTACCTAAAAACCCCTGCCGCCAAGACAAAATTGTTCATTTTTTTCAGTTTGGTACAGATATAAGAGTACACAGGAGCAGAACAAGTGTGGTTTCAAGACAGCAGCACAGTGATCTATAAAAAATCATAAACGTTTTCATGATCCCACTTTATTTAAAATTTTGATGTCAATAAATGTGTCGCCAAATCTCCTAAATCACACGTTACTGTTATTCTACTAAATAATAGGATGCTTATATACACCTGTACAATTATCTTCTTTTTCTAATGATGAGAACACTGCATACAAGTAAACAAGTAAACTTCAAGATACAAAGGAAATGTGACTGGGAACATAAGAAAGAGACGGGATAAAAAGATTTAAGAGGTGTAACATACGTTACCACGAATTTTAAATATATGTTACTACTATGATATTAATGATTATACTGGTGTTGAGGCCAATGAAGTAAATTGATATTCCGTGAAAATGAAAAATTAAGTTCAACTAAATATTACTTATTCAACCGATTGAAGGCCAGGATGTAACTTTACGTGATGTAACATACGTTACCATGCGTAACAAATTGTGTGTAGAATATACTTTATAACTATCTAAATTGTTGACAAACTTTTTTATGCATGCACCTATATGTCGTTCAGGGTTAGCTTAGAAATCATTTTTCAAGGCCAAAATGGTATGCAAACAACACTTTTGTAACTTACGTTACCAATTTGAAACTTACTTAACGGCCCAATCACATTTCTTTGGATATCGTTAGCGGACGCCCGACTAGATGCGACGTTCAGAAGTATGTTTTGATGGTTTTAAAGGGATCTAGTAACTTTGTTGACATGTGCAAAAAGTGATGAATGGTTGATGCAATATATTGTTGTTATTTCATATGTCCACAGGGTATTGTGTGAAAATTTCAAGTCATTGCATGGCCAAGAAATGAGCGAAAATGCAAAGTGATATTCACTAACTCATTGCATTCACTTTGTACACGGTTTCAAAACTCCACAGGAGATTTTCTTATCTGAATACTTCGATCGTACATATCTTTGTAACGAAAGGGAAATTTGATAAACCGAAACCAGTCCCATGATTCCACCCCAGAAATGTGATGTTTGCTATAAAATGAAGTGTATGTGAAGAATCATGATCGAAAATCTGAGCCAAAACGGTAGAGCAATAAAAAAGTTATGACAGGATGAACTTTGCTCCGATTTTTAGTATCGTTCGCAATTGCTATCGATCGTGACGTCATTTGCGAGCTGCAGCCATTTTGACTTCTACATGGAAATTTTACAAAATTAAAATTTTCTTAATATCAAAGCAAATTTATGAGCTTACAAATTCCCAAAGTTTGGCCCATCGATATTCTTCTATGAATTCGTGAAAACAAGCAGAGAAAAATTAATTTTTAGCAACGAAATTTAGAAATAAGTGTATTTTCATGTACTAAAGCCATGGCGGGTTGATCGTCAATGATGTTGCATATGGCGGCAATTTTGAAACGATCGCTCATTACTACATGATTTTCAAATAGGTATAACTCCCGTGTTTCTTGTCCGATTTTGATCAAATTTTCACCAATTATGCCTCTTGTTCTGCTTATTCAAATAACAAATGGTTTTATCAGGCCCGGAATACCCCTTTAATACGAATACAACAACGTATGAGAGAACCGCTAGAATTAAATGTTATTTTGAGGATTTGGACAATGTTACTTAGTCCCTTTAAACCCATCAAAAAAGTTCGATTAAATCTCTTTTCTAATGAAATCATGTTGGTTATATTTGGTAGTGCTTGAAAAGGTGTTTAAAATGATACCAAATGTGTAAGCATTATGAGTATGGGGTATGCGCAGTATATATAAGAATGGGGGAAGATCAGAAGTGAAATGTCGCAAAATGCGCCACCAAACTTTAGTCGGAAGGTTTGACT
Source organism: Echinarachnius parma (assembly GCA_037951105.1). Taxonomy (NCBI): domain Eukaryota; kingdom Metazoa; phylum Echinodermata; class Echinoidea; order Clypeasteroida; family Echinarachniidae; genus Echinarachnius; species Echinarachnius parma. The sequence continues at coordinate 37,449 of JBAMJV010003344.1, read as the reverse complement.
CTCACATCACGGTTTTCTCAAGTTCAAATTCTTTCGATGATGAATATCTTTAACAATGATGATATAGTTTGGAACATGGTATCAGAAGAAAGCCTGTTTAATTGTCTTTCGAATGAAACCTCTTATCTTTTGTAATGATTATTAAAGCCGGTTATGTACATTACATCTGAAAATGGGGGAGGGTCGAAAGTTAAATGTTGCAAAATGCACTTCATGTTATGAAATTGAAGGCGTTGCATCCAAATCGACTATTGGAGTAGTTGTTTTTTGTTTTTACCTTGCATAATCATAAGTAAATGTAACATCATTTGAAAGCACGTTTATTTTACCTTAAAATGTTGTCTCTTCCGTAACCATTATGACATCGGGGCTTATATGCACCTTGTTGAGTTTTCATTATTGTAACCTTCAGTTACCAACTTTCAAACTAATAAGCTATCATGTGAAATGTTGATGTTAACGTATGTAACAACTTTTTATAAAAATGAAGCACACAATTCTTGCACAGCAATATAACGTGCTAATTTTCTCGGAGTATATACTACCAAGTATGTCCTTTAGATTGGCATTAAAATTAAACGTTTGGCGAAAACTTTTTTTTTGCAATTTTCTGACTTTTTAATTGTGCCGAGATAGTGCGGGTGGCCGTATAACATCAACCTCTGAAATGGACCCTATGGCGTATCGCAGTTTTTCTGAAATGGACCCTAATGGCGCATGTATCGCACCTTTTCCGAAATGAACCCTAAATGGTGTATCGCACCTTTTCTAAAATGGACACTTATGGTATATGTTTCGCACCTTTTCTGAAATGGACCCTTAATGGCGTATGTTTCGCACCTTTTCTGAAATGGACCCTAGATGGTGTATCACATCTTTTCTGCAATGGACTCTTAATGACGTATTATACCTTTTCTGAAATGGACCCTAAAAGGCGTAACGCAATTTTTGTTGCATCATCCATTCCTAATACCTCTCGACCAATCACAGTTGAGCTTACAACTCGATCATGACCTTACTCGGTAAGCATGACTCTATGTAATGTAGCAGTCACACCGCCAACCCGAATCCAAATCGACACCGTACCGAACAATTCGGGGACGTTTCGGGGACGTTCGGGGTGCTGTCGGTTTGGTGTCGGAGTGGTATCGGAATTGTTGGTCTCTTTTGTTGTGACTGCTAAGCAGAATTTGCACTTTAGTTCGGTCTGATGTCGGTTTGGCGGTGGGATCTTGTGGCGGAAAAACAAAATTCAAACGGTATCCTTTTAAAAGAAAAACGTCGAAAACATGTGTACCTGAAATGTTACCCTTTTAAATAATTTTTGAAGGGACCCTTAGTGCGATGAGTGCCTCGAAAAACGCGTAGCGAGTCAAGTTGGGAGTGACCCCCCCCCCCCCCCCCCCCGGGCGGACGTGAAGACCTTAAAGCATTATAGGGGAGAGTATAATGGTTAAAACTTTCTGGTTTCTGAAGAAAAGACAATTGCCATTAAAGTGGAAAAGCTAGGGTTTCTTTCTCGAAAGTGGGAGCAGCTTAGTTTAATTAAGATTTATCTCTGTTTACTGTGAGCTTCTTTAATGTACTTTAATCACTTTTTGGTATGACTTTTCTTAAAAAAATACGTCCTAATTGTTTTTGTTGTTCTTTATTGTTCGAGAGTAGCTAAAGTATATTGCTAAGCTATAATGTTTTAATGTAATGAAGTTATGATTATAGTTTATGTAATTATAGTTTCACTGTGTGTACAGTTATATCGCAATAGGTTTCATGTCTATGTATTACGTATAAATATATATGGAAAATGTTGTTTATTTAGACTTAAAGGGGTAGTATAGTTTTGGTAAGGCTGAACTTTAGTAACCAAACCTGGACAGTAACATTATAAACTAATGGTTATAACTCCACCATGCTCGAAATGTATACAAAATTACAAACGACTTAGTAAAAAGCCCGTTATCATTCAAAAAGAGCCATTAAAACACAAGGGGGCGCTTTCTTAAAAGGCATTGTTTTCAACCATTTTTCATACAAAATTATGTATGTGATGTTTTATTGAAATAATGATTGAATAGAGAGACCATCAACAACTATTTAAAAAACGCTTTTGAAAATTTTTGAAAAAGTGCAAGCATTTTTTAAATTTTTTGAAAAAATCATCTAATTATTTGGGCCCCAAATAATTATAAGATCAGATATATTTATTGATATTTCAGCCGTTTCTGGGTCGATTTTGACCAAATAAAGTTTATTCTGCCATTAAAATTGCATGTTCTCTCAAATTCGACACTCAGTTTTTCATTACCTCACAAAAAAATTGTGATGTGCAGCGCCCTCTCTACCAAAACTAAACTACCCCTTTAATTGTAAGTCACTATATATGTTATGTGGAGGAATAAAACAAAATACCTTCAATTAGTGTGTATAGATGTGTGTATATATTTGCTTTAATACATATTTGTGTTTGTGTGTATACGTATGTGTGTATGAAGGTATGTGCGTTTATGTGTTGCATGTAGCGTTTGCGTGTGTGTGTGTGTGTGTGTGTCCGTGTGTGTATGCGTGTTTATATTTGAGTGAACAGTGAGTAAATATGATTTGTACCATTATACCAATAGTCAATGTATACGAAGAATATTAGTTGATACAAAATACGCATAATGATATTTATCTAAGTTGCACATAATATAATTATGTATGTTTTGTTCCATTTTATTATAATTGTTATGTAATTTTATGGCTTTTGAAATTAGCACGTTCTGTTTACTCAATGTTATTCAATTGATATCACATGATCAGATCGTTGCGCAGTTATCTGAAGCTTATATCATCTGACTTAGTAAAATACGCGTAATTGATTGGCTAAACACGGTCACATGATTTGGGTGTCATTTTGGTATGACACCATGGCCAGAGAGTTATGACACCCGCATGGCGCGCGCTGCAAAAGAGATTGTATTATGACGTCACAATGGGAACCAAAGGTACCGTATGTTGTTTTTGACTGATTTCAGTTTCAATGCATGACTGTGAATATTGCCCCCGGGTTTAGCCAGATGATATAACAGCTGTTAACTTTGTCGTCGGGAAATTCATGGAATGTTCCAATCCTCGGGATTTAAAATGCTATTTCGTGAAGAAAATAAGTCCCTCGACATTCAGCGTGTTCACAAACAACAAATTTTCATCCCTTTAATCATGACTAAAGAATCATGACTAATGGCAAGCCCTTTGTGTAAAAACTAGATACACTCTGTTTTCTCAGATAAACTCAGTTTTTCTCAGATAAACTCAGTTTATCTCCAGATAAACACAGTCTATCAGAAAAACTCAGTTTATCAGGTGATAGACTCTGTCTATCTGGTGATAAACTGAGTTTATCTGAGAAAAACAGGGTTTATCTAGTTGTTACGCAAAGGGCTTGCCATATAAACACATTATCAAACAAACTCAGTTTATCAACTGATGAACTGAGTTTTCTGATAAACTGTGTTTATCTGGAGATTAACTGAGTTTATCTGAGAAAAACTGAGTGTATCTGAGAAAAACATAGTTTATCTAGTTTTTACACAAAGGGCTTGCCATACGAATTTTTAATGAGAAGCTGATTCTATAGTCAGCTGCTGATTCTTTAGTCATGATTAAGGGCTGAAAATTTTGTGTGTGAACACGGGGTACGTCTCGGGACTTATTTACTCTTCCCTCAATAGCATTTAAAATCCCTCGAATGGAACATTCAGTATAAACAACAGTATAATGACTACTCAAGATGTATGCAACACAGCACCTTAAACCTTGCTCCCATCAACATGATCAATGGAAGCATGTTTGACAAACACATTAAAGGGGTAGTACAGTTTTCATTAGGTTACACAGTAGTTAGGGGACTACCTCTCCTCAGCGCTGGCGAGCGGTCTGGGTTTTCCACTGTCAAGCTAGTTCAGATTGGACCTTGGGGAATTTATTTGATCCCTGTTCGCTCTTATCACTAGCCTCTAGGCGCTGATGTCTCAATTTACTGGCAGCAAGAGGAGGAAGTGAGGAGAAAGAGAGGAGGTATGTCAAGGTCGTTGGCCAGTGGACCCGAGCTAGACCAGAAGTGTTATAGTGTTAGTCTTAGTAATTAAACTCAGTAAAAGTATACTGTAGGTTATAACATTGGTTGTGTGAGTATTATATAAGGTTTGCGAGATGTGTGTATAAAAGAGACTGGGAGAGAGAATTCTCATTCTGGGGAAAACATTGCTAAAATCTTTCACTGCACATTTACCAGAATGATTGTTTAATAAATGCTACTCCCTTGGTTAAGTTTTTGGCTTCAAAAGAGACTGGTGTTTTACTTTTATAATTAATTTAGTTTAGTGTCCACTACAGTCTACAGGCAGGATAACTGCTACAGACAACTTAAATAGACATGCTGTCTGAATGTTTATAGGTCATAATAAGAATGAAGAGGTCTGCAAACATAGACTAGTGGTCATACAGTGAACTGCAGCCCAGAGAAGATTATCTCTATGATAGCACTAGGCCTGGGGGGAGGAGGCAGTTAAAACAGCATGGGATTGTTGCCTGAAGAGATAAAAGTGTCAACATCAGAAAAAAATGTGACCAGTTGATTTCCACCGAGGTGGAACTCACGCTAACAGGGCAAACACGTCATGTGGTAAGGCTGAACTTTAATAACCAAAACCCGCATAGTAACATTACAAAATAATATTTATAACCCCACCACGCTCGAAAGGTATACAAAAATACAAACTACTAAGGAAAAAGCCTGTTTTCATTCAAAAAGCGCCATTAAAACACAAAAGGGCGCTCTCTAATAGAGAGATCATCAACAACTATTTAAAGGGATAGTTGAGTATTGGTCAAACTTAACTTTAGTAACCAAAACCTGCACGATTACGATACAAACTAATAGTTATAACTTCACCATGCTCGAAAAGTATACACAATTACAAACGACAAAGTAAAACCCCTGTTATCATTCAAAAAGAGCCGTTACAACTCGAAGTGTCAAATTAACTCGGCGCGAAGCACTAGCGTTGTAGGTCCTAATACGGGACTGTATAGTGCAGTGTGCGGTAATACGGGACTGTAGTGCAGTCACTGTGTGCGGTAATACTATACAGTAGTACGTGTATATTATGTATCGCAACCATAGAAGTATGACTCCAACACTGCCGTTGACGCAAGTCGCAAGCCCCATTCGCATTCGTTCGCCTGTCGTTCACAGTCGCGCTAACACACGGAGAGACTGGTCCATGAGGCGCATATATCACTGATTTTTTGCGGAATGGAAGGAAAAATCATAATCTTAATCCACCCGGTAGTTGGATCACATATTGGAGAGTAAATTGATGGTAAGTACCGTATCATATGTATAGTTTTAAGCACAATTAGCGTGCACACAAATATTTGGTTTCAGTCTTTTATTAGGAGAACATAGAACGCTAGTGCCTCGCACTAGCGGTTCTAAAAAGTGATACCCGGGCGTCAACCACTTTTATATGATATTTTGAAAGCAAATTTCACAACAATTAGAGCATTTGAATGGAAATTATTATTATTTCCCATGTTTTTTTCGATGATCTTTCATATGGAATTGAAATCAACCAAATCCGTTACAATCGATGTTGGGGGGGCACTTTGGAAATTACCAAAACTCAACTTGGCCTTTAAAAACCGCTTTTGAAATTTTTTGAAAAAGTGTTTATAAGCATTTAAATTTTTTTTCTCAAAAAATCATCGTGTTTATTTGGGGCCCAAATAAATACGATCGGATATATTTATTGATATTCCAGCCATTTCTGAACCGATTTTGACCAAATAAAGTTTATTCTGCCTTTAAAATTGCATGTTCTTTCAAATTCGAAACTCAGTTTTCATTACCTCACGAAAAAAATGTGTTGTGCAGCGCCCTCTCTACCAAAACTGAACTACCCCTTTAAAATAAAATAGCTTCTTAAATTAAAGCAACACATAATGTGCCAGACACATTTCACTCAATGTCCATTTAATTTCAGGGCAAATGGATAATTAAATTGCAAAACACAGAGAAATAACATGCATGGTCCACTTTTGGTTAAATAGAATATTACAGAACTACATAAAATATGATTATACTAATTAAGAATAATAGCTAATACAAAACGTAACACGTAGTGTTGCGGTTAATCATAATGGGGTAATGATTTAATTTCAACATTTGACACATTGTTCCTAGAAAGTAAATGTGTTGTTGTATGTTCGACCTTAGTTTATAATAATGTGATAAACATGAGTGTATGCGAGTAGACAACATTATTATGTGAAGACCTTAGTTCCAAAGAGGCAGCGTATAGTGCGGTTGATTGAATCTTGGTGAAACACTTTGATTGCTAAAATAGTCAATTTCAAAACAGTCTTTGTCGAAATCTTTACATTAATAGATAAGTTATGATATATATATTCTTTCACATGGTAGGTGATGAAAACGTATTTTTCATACATTTGTGCGCGGGGCAATTCACATTACTGTTATTTCGCTTTAACATAATTTTGTTCAGAAACAGGTACATACATGCATGGAGAAAAAGTAAGGTAAAATTTGATGAAAAGCTTTAAGACAATCTGAAATAATTTTATGTTTTTATCTGATCTTATTGGAAAACATATCGTACTGGAATATTTTGTGAAAGTATGTTATTTAAACGTTTAGAACAAACATTTTGAAATTAAATGCAAACAAGGATACACGCACGTCAGCTTGTTATTGTCCTATTTAAGTCATGCATACTTCCAACCTTACTTAATTATGAACCGCTTGTGACTTATTGTATTTCGAAATGAAATGGCAGGGAGAATTTCTAAAATAATAACGAAAAGACCAAAACAATTTGTCCATGTTCTGATGGTTGTTCCTATTACACTGACTGCGTCTGGTTCCATTAATCCTGAACGCATATACAGTCGGTAATGTCTAACTACATAAATGAGTTGCCGCAGACCCCGAAGGAGAGAAATGTATAGGCAGTGGTGTAGCGTGGTCGGACTGATTGGGGGGGGGGGGGGGGGGGGGCACTCAAAATTATTGGGGGCACACCTTATGTATTTCTTTGTTTTTTCAAAAAATGTCCACTTATGTTTTCTATTGTTTTTTCAGAATTATTGGGGGGGGGGGAAGGTGCCCCCCTACCCCCCCCGTCGCTACGCCACTGGACTGTGTATGGCCATGTGTTTTGAACTGGGCCGGTAAATAGGTGGTGTTGTTACATCTGTACAACATGCATGGTACTTGAAATGAGCGCCAAACTTATAAAAAAAAGGCTACATTGATATATTTGGGGTCAAAGTAAAGACTATTTAGGTGACTACAGATTTAAATTCAGAAAAAGGAATTTTAATCTTTCATTGTTTTGTAAATTTGAATTCCTTACCACCAAGTACCCGATTTTGGACGGTGGAGGTGGAGGGGAGCATGAGGAGGGGAGCATACATTTGAGAACATAATAGAAATCTAGGTAGAAAGCAATGATCATAAGATGAGGGAGCATAGATTTGGGAGCATAATAGCATGACTCGTGTACGGAACACATACCATGCATTCATGTGCATGTAGAATCACACAAAAGACTTCTTTTGCCTTTTGTGAGTTGGTCATGCAATTAATTAGGTCAAGTGCCCACTTAAAGATCCCATTGAGATTCAATTTGAAAGATTTATCCTACATAAAAAAACGAGATTAAATGATTGGCTATGCCATTTTGCATGGTGGTGGAGGAGGAGGGGAGCATACATTTGAGGGCATAATAGAAAGCCAGCATAGATCTGAAAGGAATTTCCCAGAAACAGTTTACCAGAAGTGACAAGTTCATTGCATCATCACTTATAAATTCCGAATCTATATAAGCACATATCAACTAGTATGAAGTTGTAATTAAGGATACTCAAACATACGTTAACATTATACTGTAGAACATTTGTTCTCTTCTAAACTTTTCTCGCTTTTCGTTATATTTTGACATATATTTGTTGACACACCTTATTTGTTTTAAATTGACATCATATTAGTAGATTCCTCATCCAATATCATTTCTAATAATGTTTTCATGCGTTTGGATAAAGATACTTTGACTTGGAGTACATTTTGTCATGATCTCTTGTATTGTGCATACCTAAATATTGTACAAAAATATGATTGCACACAATTACATTATCCTATATGAAACATAGCAAATTATATAGCAAAGGAAAGGTGCAATCACGGTTAATTGAATTATGCATAAAACATCAATTTCATTAGGTGGATAAGATTTTTCTCCAGTGGCGATTTTTTAATGGTACTTTTTTTGTCTCATTTTCGTCATATCGTAGTCCATTTTTTTGACACACCCTGTACAGTTGTTTTTAAAACAGCACAAATGGAATCCTGGTACCATATCCTTTCCAAAAATGTATACCTTCATGGGTCTTGGATGTAAATTAATAACAATATTTTGACTTTAATACAATTTGTCATGATCTCTTGAAAACACCTCAGTGTAACGCTTACTGGCCCAGTTCAAAACACATGGCCGTATAAGCATTAGCCTCGGAAGTGATTATTGAATTGCACTAGGATATGGATTTTCTTTTGTAACTGTGACTGGAACCACAAACACTCTAGACTGCCCTCTCCAGGGCTTGATAAATATATTTTCTTAAATGTGGCACCCACATTTATGCCAATCGTGTATTTGTTTTAATATTTTTTATTTTTTCTGAACAGATTCTGATCAAGCACGGTTGATTTTGCCTTCAAGCCTTTAAACTGCAAGAGTTCCCTAGACACAACTATTAGAAATCTTATTAAATCCCCCATTCATAAGCCTGATAAGAAGTCACGACGTGTTTTTGGCGCATTTTAATGCCTTTGTATGAGAAAAATTAGAGTATTTTACTCACGGGGTAAAAAAAAGAAGATAATCACTCTTGATTCGAAAATTCCGGCTCATAAAAAATAAGCTCTCTATATCGTATAAAGATTACTTGTTCACTCTAAAAATAAAGACATAGGGAATGTCTTTATAGAAATATGTACATTGAGTCATATCTGGTTCTAAATTTATCTCGAAGTTTATCACAGCGACAAGCTCAAGAGCAACATAAACAAAATAATAAAGAAAAACGAAGACATATAATTATGTTCAATTCCACTAGCGTAGCGAGAGGAGGCTCCTAATTCCAAGTCTCCCCATCAGACTTTAAATGTTATATTTTGGTTATTACTGTTAGCCTGTAATGTTGATATTGGGGCGTTGAATAGCTAAAATCCAAAAGCTTATGGAGGCTCCACCACCTGGAATCCTCCAAAGGCCCTAGTAAGGCAGGCCAAAAACATCTCGCGCTCACGCCCCGGCGGTTTCACTTCGTATTCAAAGTTACGACGATGAGAGACGTATACAGCCTAGCTTTCAATCCTAGCAGGATCTTCGTCAGTGCTGTGTCTGTAAGTGTATGTATGTATGTACCTGTGTCCGTACATGTATGCATATGTGCCTGTGTCCGTACATATGTGCATGCTTGTGTGCGTGTATGTATGTGTGCCTGTGTGTGTGTCTGTGTGCATGTATGTGTGCCTGTGTGCATCCGTGTGTGTGTGCGTGTATGTATAAATGTGTGTTTGTGTGTGTTCGTGTGTTTGTGTGTGTGTTTGTGTACATTTGTTTAATTACAAAGGGGAAAAATAGGGAAAAATAATTGATGTTGAATACAATAATATGAAAAAAATAGCAAACAAATTATTGATGTTATTTACAAAGAGAAAAAAATAGCCAAAAAATTTTTTTTACTATCTTTTTTAAATAGCCAAAGAATTGTTGATGTGTTTTTAAAGTGTGAAAAATAGTTAAAAATAGCCTATTTTGTTTACCATTTTGTTTAAATAGTACAAAAATAGCCTATTTTTTGACAATTTAAACAAAAATAGTTTTAAAATCGCATATTTTTAAGCTATTTTTTAGAGAAAAAGCAAAAAAATCATCCATTTTGTTGAAAAATAGCCTAAAAATAGCCTAAAAATAGTCGGAGACACAAAACAATGAAAGCAACTGTGAGTGGGTGAGTGTCAGGACTGTTAGACCAATCAAACAGGGCTGGAACTGAGGGGGTGCAGGTGCCCAGGTGGGTGATTAACGTGGCTACAGTCAAAGGAAGTGTGATGAGGATGTACGGCTTATGGGGATGTCACGCATCTACGGTGGCAACACGGATGACCACGGACTGACGATCCGGGGTACTCCCTGTTGTGTCCGGCATGATCCGTGTAGCCTCCAGCGTGATCCTTGGGCGCACTGGGGTGATCCGCGTGCGCACCGGGGAAAATTAAACCTGCGCAATTTTCACCCCGGACGTCAACGGATGAAATTAATCCGTATTGGTACCGTGTAGGCACCGTGCATGTCCGTGTTGCCCCCGGGAGCTCCGTGTTGAGACCGGCGATCTCCGGGAACAAATATTCTATTGTTCAGTTCATCCGTGTTCAATCCGTACTATGTGAAGTCCCCGTAAGCACAGTCAACACTTCAAACATGCCGGGAGGCTATACAGACATACTGGTGGAGCTCCCCCCCCCCCCCCCCCCAGGCCTCCCCTCCCCTCTCCCCCCAAAAAAACCCACAAAATAAATGAATTAATTAAATCATGCATTATTCCTAATTCGACTGCACAGAGTTGGCGGTAAAATTTTCAACCAACATTGGCACAGAGGCTCTCTTGGCCATACTCTGTACCTGACATACATTGCATCTGTCGGCGGTGCACTTAAAGTTACCTTGCTGTATCGGAGAGGGGTCGTTATTGGGGATGGGAACTTCAGCTCGAACAATGAGGTCCTTAAGGTTACGAGGGCGTCGGTAGGCTACGATTGGGGCATCAGGAACAGCCTGTTGGAGGCGATCAGAGGTGTGAAGAATGTGATGATTGCCATGAAGGATGTGGCGGAGGGGAGGTAAGTTAGGATGAAAGGTGGTTACAACGGGTGTAATGTTTGTTCAAAGTTAGGACAATTCACGATCGTTCTGGAGGTAAAAATGATCCCCTATTTGCAGCGTTTCGCGTACATTTTCAGCAAATTATAATCCTTTTTAAATACAAAAACGGGTACAAAGTGGCATTTCAAAAATGACCCTATTTTGTGAATTTCGACTACACGTTAATCAAAATACCCCTTTTTAAAGACTTCAAGTACACAAATAAAATGTAAGTTGTGGCCCTTCGCGGAAAGGTACGTTTTTTTTTTAAATTTCGTAAACATTTGGATGAAATTTGTACCCTTTTCCCCTTTTCTGCGATGTGTTTATTCGCGAACAAATTTGAATCTGTATGTATGTTTGTATATGTGTGCCTTTGTAGTTTGTAAATATTAGTTGTATTATTGTGAACAACATTTGTATTATTGTTTATTTATGATATAATTCATGGTGTTGTAGAAAAAGGGGACCGGCCTAGACAGGCCAATGGCCTTTTCCGGTCCCTCACATCCCTGCAATACCCATTACCTATATTTGTTGTTTGCTGTTGTACAATATCCTTTCTCATTACATGTTGTAAATAGTTTGTATATATTTAATTGTATTCGATTGTTAAATGTTGATTTTATGGATGTGAAATAAACTGAACTGAAACTGAAACACAATTGACCCTCTTTTGCTCAAAATTGTGAACGATCATGCGTATACACGGCCAATGTGAGAGCCCCCCCCCCCCCCCCCCTACGCCACTGCTCAATTGATTGAACACAATGGTGGCTCTATTGATAATGTTCTACTGCGAGCATACATTTATCCTTATTTTGTTTACTCACCAGTGGCGTAGCGTGGTCGGACTGATTGGGGGCACTCAAAATTATTGAAGGGGGGGGGGGGGGGAGCACGTGCCCCCCATGCTCCTCCCTGTTGCTCACTATAGCCTTTAATTTGATAGAATAATGTATTATATAATTATACAATTCTCTGTAGTGTATAACTAATGAAGATTACAATTTAAAATTAGCCCACTAGCAATGGATATATATTGACAAAAACACAGAAGTATATTCCGATGTTTCTTTAATATTTCACTTGGCTGAAACCAATACTCATTGTTCATGTAAACTGACAGCATACGGATCTTGAAATGACACAACAAAGCGAGATAATATAAATGGTCCGATTTCACTTTCAGTGTAAAATTATATATGATTAGAATACTGTTTGAAACACATGTATACATTTCACCACAGAGGAAATGTAAGTCAAACCTGTCCACAAATACCACCACATGAATATAGTAAAATAAAGGATATGCGATAAATAACATAGCAATAGTAATGTCGCGAATTATCATAATTCATACATTAAGTAGGGAATAGGTTAACCACCCCATCGCTTTGTGTGCCGTTTAGCACAAATGTCAGTATAATGATAACAATAAACGAGTTTCTTTAACCCTGAAAATGGTACAATATACACATATAATACTTAATTTCGAAATACCACACATTTCTGATTGAGAGGGGTCGTGTGTTTCAATCATGTCATACTAACAGTTATTTTGGTTCTCAATGTAAAAACCAACTCGGCACAGCGATATAGTGTGTTGAGTTTATCGGCTTAACATTTTGACAGCCAGTCAAATTCTGGTCAATCTGAATTTTAGAACTAACACTTGCACGTTATCGTTAGAGTCTAGCATTTATAATGCCACCATGATTGTATGGTTGCAAACATATTAGCGGCTAACTGTAAGTTAAATGAACAGTAGTTAAAGGAAAAGTTGAGTTTTGGTAGAGAGGGCGCTAGACTACTTAATTGGTTTGTGAGGTAATGAAAAACTGAGTGTAAAATTTGAAAGAGCATAATATTTAAACAATAAAATCATCTTTGTTTGATCAAAATCGGTTCAAAAACGGCTGAAATATCCATAAATATAACAATTTGTAATAAACCCGGGGCCCCGGGTTTATTAGAGAATTTTGAACCAGCCGTTAAAAATTCAAAAAAATGCTTCCTCTTTTCAAAAAGTTACAAAATAGGTATTTAAATAGTTGTTGGTTATTTCTCTATCTAATCACTATTTCAACAAAGCATCACATGCACAATATTTTATTCAAAATGGTTAAAACCGATGAGTGTTTAGAGAGCGCCCTCTTACGTTTTAACGGCTCTTTTTGAATGATAACATGATCTTTACTACGTCATTTGTAATTTTGTGTTCCTTTCTAGTTATAACTATTAGTTTGTAATGTAATGATGCAGGTTTTGGTTACTAAAATTCAGTTTCACTAAAACTGTACTCTCCTTACCAGAACTCAACTATCCCTTTAACACAAGAGGGCGCCATTCAATTATCCAAAACAAAATTAATGTTAAAGTTACTTTGGTATCTTTTCCATAAATGTGTAGGCTCTGTATGTATGTCTTTACATTATCGTATAATTGAGGGACCCACATTTATTCCAATTAGTTTTACATTACGCATCGATGGACATTTGAGCCGTTCTGAACTGATTTTGATCAAACAGTTCTTCTTCTTCTTCCGTAACATAGTGACCGCAATCAGTTTGCTTATTTTTCTGTCACTTTAATTTTGTTGTGATGTGCAGGATGTGATGCTTATTTTGTCTTTAAAATCATGTGCTATTTCAGGTAATGTTACGGTTTTTTTTCCATTAAGTCACAAAGAAGGTATTTCTTGATCAAGCGCTTTCTCAACAAAAAGTGTACTATACCTTAAAAGTACAAGAGTCCACAAGACACAGCTCTTATGAAAGCATATTAAATCCCCTATCCATAAGCCTCAGTAGTAAGAATTCACGGCGTTTTTCTCCAATTAATATCAGCTATCTAATGTGTGCATGAAAGAAATTCTACGAGTATGTTGACCAGAGTCGACCATGGTACTCACACGGGTAGACAGATAATTACCCTTGAAACTTGCATGAGTGTGCATGGTGTTCATAAATACATGCCATGCATCCTGTATGCGAACTTTATATACAAATTTATGTCTGTATTATCAGTTAATATTTTAAAATCAACTATACACAAAATGCTTGGTGTTTCTTTAAAGGTTCAGTTTGCTCGCGATCCGACGCGACTGACCGCCTTCTCCAGAAAGCTGGTGACCGAATTCCACTGCGCGCAGCTCGGGATAGGTGCGTCACGCATGCGCAGAAGAGGACGAGCTGCGCATACTCTCCTATCTCAGGCTGTCTGCGCAGGTACGGAAACAGTGCGAGCGGATTCTTTACGTCCCCAACCATCACTGCAATGCGTTCTTTACCTGTATTGGAAAATAATTTGTTTTGGTATAAGTAATGTTCTCTTACTGACACGTTCCGAGCGCTTTTTACAGTAAAATATGCAAATTTACGTAACAGTATACATGGTAAATCATTGTAGCTACAATATCTACGATATGTGGCACGGCTACTGGGTGATCATAGTACGCGAACACAATACACGCATCTCACGGTTGCCATGGAGTGGCTCTAGGCCCTTTTAACTTACCCAACATCTCGTGCGCGTGCGGCAGCAGATTCCGCGCCAACCTGTCGTAGGTGAAGAACCCGGATATCAGTGCTGTAGTCGAGTCCACCCTGTCCGAGTCCGAGTCCGAGTCCCTGGAGTCCGAGTCGAGTCCGAGTCCGAGTCCGAGTCCGAGTCCCGGACTTCCGAGTCCCGAATCCCGGACATCCGAGTCCGAGTCCGAGTCCCAATGGGAAAATTTTAAATTGCAATTATTTTTATGTCACATCAGTTCCATTATGATAAATGCCTTACAGTGAACTCTCTATAACATAAATAGACACCATCAAAGAAATGACAAAGAGTTATCTGCAGAAATGATTTTGGGCAATGTCCAAGGTTATTTTTACAGAGTATGAGACAAATTCAATTATTGATGTCTATGCAGGATAAAAAGTTCATAAAAAGTGTGACATACGGGACAAGAATTTAGTTGATCTTTGTCACCCTTAAATTTCCAAAAAATACAGTGGATAAGGAACTGCTGCATATCTTTTCCTAAGGTTCACTGTCAAATGGATTAAGGGATATAACTTTATGTGCAAACAGTCAAGTTGCTGAAAAGTAATCATTGTTGAAGTTAAGCATGAATTTCAGCAATTTTCTAATCCTTTTAAGATCACAATTTTTAGTAAAAAATATAAAATATCTGAAAATTCACGTTTTTTGCCATAAACTGTCAGTTATGAACAGAAGAGCAATGAAGAGCAACCACTGTCAAGAACCAATTGGAAAGAAAAGAAATACTGATTAATAACGTAATTCTAATTTATAATGGGGAGGGGGGGGGGGGGGGGGGCGCTACATAATGGACTGAAACTGAAGGGACTGGTGCGATACTTGTACATTATATTTCTTGAAATTGGTGTGAATTATTCAGTCGCATGCATCTATCATGACCTGATTGAAGTTTGAAATTGAACTATGATTTTGTTATCAGATTGGATGGTTATATACTGCAATACAGGGTGGCCCCCAAAAAACGGAACGGGGCACTTCCCAAAATATAGTAATACAAATGATATGTCCGTAGGATATGGTATCGTTTCAAATGAAAAACGATACTTAGAACAGTCATTTTGGTCGAGTAGTTTTTGTTTCAGGGCGCGCTGAGTGACACCATGTCAGGTTCCCATTCTTGTCAATTGTTACCAAGTCAGTGCCTGATAAATCGCATTTACTGCTCGTCATATCATCAAACAACCATGCCCATTCACGTTCTGGCCGTAATACTTGACCGTGTCTTACGTGTTCCAAAACATAAAACGACTAATCTCAACGTCTATTCAGGCATATAATAGCTTGTTGAGGCGATGTTACGATCATTTTCCAGAATGCCACACTCAAGCGAGCAGGTTACGCCAGAACAACGGGTTTGTTTTTGCTTGCGCTGGGGTAATTTTATGAACTATAAATAAACGTGGGAAAACGGAAAAAATGCCGGTCTCGTTGCTGGTCTCGGCCCGATTTTCGCCCGAGTCACGAGTCACCATTGGTCGAGTCCGAGTCCGAGACCGAGTCTTTGTGGCTCGAGTCCAAGTCCGAGTCCGAGTCCCGAGAAATACGGACTCGAGACCGGTCTCGAGTCCGAGTCCGTACTCGAGTCCTATAGCACTGCCGGATATAAACAGAACCAGCGCGTCATCTGGCTGCACCATCTGGTGAAACCTGTCCCGCTCGTGAACGTAGAGGTCGCCCATCACGATCGGCACATTGTTGAACCTTTAGTAACGGGAACAAAAACATTCATCAATTCCACCAGCAACCATAGAAATATGTGTCTAAAAAAAATAAAAAATGATTCGCATATTTTAATCATGACTATAATACTGAGAAATATCATCCATGGGTCTGCAGACAAAGACTTATTTTGTCATAGGAACTTAAAGGGGACCATCACGCAAATGACAACACAGTCTTATATGTTTTGGTATGCGAGTTTGATATCAATATTTTGTACAACACTGTGCAAAGGGTTGTGTAATTCATAAACAATACAATTACATTATGTTTACATTAATAAACAATACAATTACATTATGTTTACATTAATAAACAATACAATTACATTATGTTTACAAATGAAGAAATTCTTTGTATCAAACAGGATTACGACGTCATATTCGTTGTTAGGTGTTAGTTTCTTTCTATCTTTCTTTCTATCTTTCAACCTGTCACAGATAAAAGGGTGAATTTTAAGGTTAAAATGAGGATACGAAAAGCAAAATTGTCAACACAAGGGTTGTGTAATTCATAAACAATACAATTACATTATGTTTACAAATGAAGAAATTCTTTGTATCAAACAGGATTACGACGTCATATTCGTTGTTAGGTGTTAGTTTCTTTATATTACTGTAATAATTTGCAATTTGATTTTTTAAATAAAATTCATATTGCATTCAGTTAATTTCTGACTGACTCCTTATAAAAGCGAAATGACAATTTGTTTCAAAAACACAGTATCTAATGACATTCGAATTATGCATTCATCATCAAGCAATATGAAATTTGACAAAACATACAAGTGCCTCGAGTAGGTAGATAACACACATGTTATCCCATTCAGGACTAAAATTGCGTTAACATGTATTCTCCATAGACGCCTGCCAAGGTATTTTCAGGACCAGTCCTGAAGAGGTTTAGTTACCGTGAATATGCATGACCGAGTCTTATATTACATTTTTGTTGACTGATTTTGGAACAGATTAAAAAAAAAAAAAAAACAGAGTTGTACGAGATCATACAGTGTGTGGATCGCCACAGCCAACAGATCAACCACGCAGACACCATCTGTGACTTCTTGTATCTTTTTATACAAATGATGATAATTATCAAAGATGATGAGAATAAGGATAATGATCAAAGATGAGAATGATGATAACAGCTTGGCTGCACTCGCCGAGATAATGAGGCAGAATTGAAGAATTTATAATTAATTGACCGACCTGTACGTGTCATCTTTATACGTACTGAGCTAAGACACCGATGTTTTAAATCGAAATAACTAGGATAAATCAAATGTTCCATAGAAAGAAAAGTGTTCATTAAACGAATAACATTCCAAAGTTCATATAATTATCTATTTCGTATCAACCTGTCACAGATAAAAGGGTGAATTTTAAGGTTAAAATGAGGATACGAAAAGCAAAAATTGTCAACACAATCATATCGTAAAATAACTTATTATAAATGCTTGCGTGTCGGTAAATTGTACATCATTGGAAAGGGTAAAGTCCCGTTTTTGATGAGAAACGATTTACATATTCATTAACCTTTTAGAACAGTCAGGAGCTACCAAAATATCACACGGGATCAAAAAATGACTGTGATTTCCGAAATTCCAGCTCTGTGATTGGCTCATTCAACTACTGACCACTGTTGCTAAGGTAACGGGCCCATAGCAACAGTCATTCGCACTTGACATTGCCCGGTTTGTCACCATGCGGTCTTGGTTGAATAGCCCACAAGTCGTGCGTGATGTTGAATAAGCCAATCACAGAGCTGGAATGTGTAAATTCACAGTAATTTGTGAACATCTTGTGATATTTTACTAGCTCCTGACTATTCTAAAAAAAATGAATGAATATATGAATGGTGTAGTATCTGAGCCAATACTTTTCTCTTTCCAATGATGTAAACATTACCGAGACGCAAGCACATTTGATATATTATTTTATAATGAAAACATGAATCATTAAATTCTTATTTTATTATCATATTTTTAACCTTAAATTTCACCCTTTTGTCTACGTCAGATTGAAACGAAACAAATAATAACATAAACTTTGGAATATAAGGCGTTGTATCGACGCCTTTCTTTTCATGAAACACTTAATTTCTCTTAGTTTTTGCGATTTGAAATATCGTTGTTCCTGCTCATTACTTTTTCATAGAAATCCAAGTCATGCATATTTGTTTATAAATGGGAACTCACTGAATGAGCAAAATAATAAACATGAACCATCAATTGTACAAAAGTCTTATTCCTATTTTATTACCAAAATGTGCATGTATCTACAATGTACATGTATGATGGAAAGAAATACACAATCTTGATACTCATACCAGTTTATTCAGAATGTTCTGTAGTATAATATTACTTGTTTTATTTTGAATTGGCACAAAAAAAAGAGGATAAGTTCACGCTCAGATTGTCCCATTCATTTGTAGGCGCTTTGTTGCAGCTCGGCATTTGACGGCTAGGCATGCGACGAGTATGTCTTTATAACGTTCGCTGATCACTATTCATTACACAAGAGTTATAAGCTTCTCATCAAGACTGATATCACCGACCATGGCAGCAGCCCAGCGTCCCCTGGGTCTCCTCCGGGGCCTCCCAAGCCTCCTCGACGTCTTCCCATTCGCGCAGAGTTTACCAACGTTTGCATTTGCTCGGCAGCATGTTTTTGCAGTATCTGGACTATACCCCGAGACAGGACGCCAGGACGCCACCATCGCCTGGTGCAGGGCGAACGGTTTGCCGGCCACGGAGGTGACTTGCTCCGACATCCAGTGTGGCAACCAATGCCAGGATCGCTAGCTAGGTGCACGGATAAGGTGGCCTGGTGATGCAACGTATGTCGAAAGGTTGTTTCGACATTCGACATCGAAGCTTTTTTAAATCGTCGCACCTCGAGCTGTGGCAGAAGATAGGGCTGTCTTTCATCTGGGCTGAGAGCGTTGGGGGTGCATGGATGCGGTGTGCATGTCATCCAGTACAGTGGTAAACTGGAAACAGTTCTCTTCCGAGACGTCTGCGTCACATACATGTACTTTGACAACAATTACCAACAGATCGGTGGACGCTGTTTTCTTGTCTGAAAAAATAACGTTGGACGCGTTGGGTGAGTGATGGGTGACCCGAGATAGGTGCTCGGCGGATACGAGCAAGAACGAGGGATAGGCTTCTTGGTGGAGGTTCCACGCCGGAATGCAGCCCAAATACCATTATCAAGCATTGGGTGGCTCCGGACTCGATCGTATGGACCGACATGTGGGCTGCGTAGTGCGTACGCGCATCTGAGGAACTTGCCAGGCGTGGCGTACATCCATGGCACCGTCAACCATACCGGGCATTTTGTAGATCCGGTGACGGGAGTTTGCACGAACCGAGTAGAGGTAATGTGGGTCAGTGCAAAGGCGAAGTTCAAGGCGTCCCGAGGTCCAACAAATCCCGCAATGATCGGAAACTACCTCCAGGAATTCATGTGGATGCAGTGGTTCGGCGACGCGCCATTTTACCACGTGTGCCATCAGATCGCGCATCAGTATCGTGTGTAGCTCCTGACGAACCCTAAGGCATAACAACTCTTTTCAGACACGATTAAATGTGCCTACACATGGATTACGGACTTGTGTTAGAACATGTAACCATTTATCAATTCTTTACAAGTTTGATAAAGCTAAAAGATTTTATGTTGTAACAACTGTTAATATTTTTGTATTTATTTTCCTTCATGTTATTAAGATGTGCTCATGTTTCTGTCATGTTACCAATATTCATTGCTTTAGTTTTCTTTTTGTGCATTTTACAGCATAGTTTATAGGCATTTTCAAGCCCGCGCAAACAAAGCCAATAGGAAAATGAACTGTACGAACTAGAATGCTGCGCGTACTTAGATACCCTGACCATACATGTATTTTGCTAGAAAGTTTTCTATTCCAAATCTCTTCAAACTAGCCTGTGATGTTTATTGTATTTTGCCAATTTGAACTACATGTACAATGTAGGCTATTTTGTGCACACTGTATAACACTGAGCCAGTGTGTATTGGGCACCGTGCGCAAGTGTGCGTTAGTGTTCGCAAGACAGCACTGCACATCATATTTTTTGTGCTTCAGTGAAGGGCAAAGGTACAAACTTGCATTAACCCTAATCCCATTGGGTTATTTTGATCACTCGATTCCATTAGGGGAGGGGGGGGGGGGGGGGGGCCTTTTTGGCCCCCCCTCAAATCTCGGCAACGAATGGACCGATTGACTTGAAAATTGGCTAATACGTAAAACAAGTCGAGTAGAATAAGAATTTAAAAAAATAAAAATAATTGAGCATTATTTTTTTTTTTATAATTAATTAAAATTTTGAATATGCAACTTTTTGACGAATTTGGGGAAAATTTGGATTTTCATCTAAAATCAAGAGAAATTACAGGATTTCTTCAGGTTTTCTGTAAAACATTTCTTTTGAGTATCTCAATGATAAATATGAAGTTTCAAATCTTCATGTTTTTAGAAAAGCTCGAGAAATAAGGATATTTCCTTCTTTGGTATTTCATTGTTTTTATTCTTATGTATTTTATTGTTTTTTTGTTTTTTTGTTTTGTTTTTTAAGTAGAATTTATCTCTGAAGTGTATGAATTAAACTAATAACAAAGCAATAATCAAAATTATGATTCAATGTAACAATTATAACAGATTTGGAGTTTACATGGCATCGGATATATGAATTACATAGAAACCTGTACAAAAATTGCATTTTTTTTGTGACGGCTGAGCAATTATCCACCTCTAAAATCAGTTCTACAAGTCCGACCGGGGTGAATTATATATCAAAACATGCGGGAGACTTGAGAGAAAAAAGTCATGAAGTTTGAACGTGAAATTCCAATCGGTCTAGATGCACGTCGAAAAAAACGACAGGGGGGGGCCAAAAAGGCCCCCCCTAAAGGGATTAGGGTTAAAGGGACATTGTCCAAATCCTCAAAATCCAATTGGAATTCTAGCGGTTCTCTCATACCTTGTTGTGTTTATATTAACAAAAAAAGCATGGGACCGGTTTCGGTTTTTCGAATTTCCCTTTCGTTAACAAGATATTTATGATTGAAGTATTCAGATGTTAAACTACAGTATCTACTGGATCGTCGAAACCGTGTACAAAGTCAATGAATGAGTGAGTGAACATCACTTTGCATTTTTGCTCATTACTCGGCCATATAACCTCCATTTAACTTCAAATTTTCACACAATAACCACTGGACATATCAGATAACTGCAATATAAATTGGATGAACCATGTATCACTTTTTGCACACGTCAACAAAGTTACTAGATCCCTTCAAAAACTCTTCTTGTTTTCAGATCGTCCTGTGACGTACCTGTTCAACACCTTCCACTACTATGAGAAGAAGATGAGGGAAAGACCTGCGCTCAAGAGGAAGCTGATTGGAGTCATCATCGGCGCACAGAAGGGCATCAAACCAAATCATTGGTGAGCTGTTTATACCCATTTTTTTAAAGGTTCCATGAAATGCAAATTCATGTTGACTAATCTGTTTATCTGTATTAGTGTACACATCAGATATGAAGAAAAACTTGTACAGCTTGCTTAATCCTATCATCTTAAGATAGACTAACTATACTAGTGCAACTATATTGATATTTCCCCAGAGGGGTGTTGCGTACAATTTATGATGGGATTAAACACAACTGTTGAATTCAACTGTCCATTCCATATACATTTAAAAGAGAAGTTACTTTTGAATGCAAATGCAACTTTGCACTAGCTAATGGATCAAATGAAATTTGCATTTGATATCAAAATGCAACTAACGCTTGAAATCAATTGCAACTTTTATGCTATGGATTCGCATTTAAACGCAAAATTTCATTCAACCTTTTTGAAGTTACATTTAATGACAATTCTTTATACAGCATCCTCCATGGCCCGGGGGGTGTTTCACAAAGATCCTAAGTTGAATTTAACTCTAAGTTGGACTTAAAAAGTATGGAAAGCTGTTAGTTTCTTTGGAAACAAATTCTCCAAGTCCTTTTAAAAGGCATTAAATGTTGTTTCAATGCATAGATATTTTTTTGTATTATCAAAGAGGTTTCATGTTCTTCATGTAACATTTATGAAAAGTCCAAAATACGTGCATTTTTGCTTTTGAATATATTTTGTTCCAAAGCTACAAATGGCTTACCATACGTTTTAAGTTCAACTTAGGATCTTTTTGAAACATCCCCTGGTGTCATAAAACTCTTCCAGTTGTTGTAAGTGTCCAATAGCTGCTGCCATGGTAGTTACAATAATTGGACACTTACACTGGGAAGAATTTTATGAAACAGCGCTCAGGTCATGAAATAAATTGTCAATAGATAATGTTTGACCCTTCACCTTTGACCCTCAGGTGCTTGACCCAGGCCTACCAGGATTTCTTGGCGCGTCCGACTGAAGATGTGACCTGGGAGCCCGAGCACGAGTACTACATCATCGCCATCAAGAGACTAGTGAACAGTATCCTTTAACCCATTGCACCACAACTTACATCATTGACCTTACACCACAAAACGACCAATAAGTCTGGAAAACTGATTATGCTGATTTTCATTTGACATTAAAATAGAGGTCATTACCTTTAAACTGGTATATAATTTGTTATATTTGGACTAAGCAAACCCTTTCAAAATGAACACCAAAGATTTGGAATATGGCTGAAGCCTTTTTAAAATAAGGGAGATACGGGCCGCTTAAAAGATCAGTGTCCATTCAAGCGCTGTAATAAGATTACATTTATTATATGAAAAAATAATATTTAAACATGATTTCCGGCGCTCAAAATTTCACAGAAGGTAGACTAAGATATGTTTATTCAGAAAACACCAAAATGCTAAATCTCATATTTTGAACAAAATTTGACTATTTCAGCAAATAAAAGATAAAACTACCACAGCGACATAACGGTCGTTTTGTGGTGTAAGGTCACAAATTACAAGGGCAATTTCACCCCAGAAATTTGATGTTTGCTAGAAAGAATGTGAATGAGAAGAATCATGACAAAAATCTGAGCAAAAAACGGTAAAGAAACAAAAAAGTTCAGCCAGTTTGAACCGATTGTGTATATTCTTTGCAAGTGCTATCCATATTTATGTCATTTGCGAGCTGCTGCCATTTTGATTTGTACATGAACATGTCATTCTTTGGTGAAAATAATAAATTATACAATTGTAATTAAACAACATCACTTATATATGTGTCTTACTCAGTAACCCCCTACCTACATTTGAAGAAAACAACAATTAATTGCCTCTTTTCTCTATGTGAAAGTAGTAGGTTAATATCACAACTCTTTAAGTTATCTTAGAAAGAGGCCCTTCAATGTATTTCTAAAACCCAGTTTCTAGACGATTTATCCTCTTCTACAAAATTTGCAAAAAACGTACACAAACAAAATTTTGTAAATGGACTGGAAGGAAATAAAAGACAATAATAATGCATGAATTATATTTTATTATTATAAAACATTTGTTTCTTAACTGAGAATCCTCTGCAACAAACAGCACTCCAAGGCAAGTCATCCTTCCCGTCCTTCGACTGGCGCTTCAACGAGTTCCCGAACATAACGGCGCACGCCTTGCACGCAGTCTGCGTGGAACTCATGGCCCTGCCAGTCCATCCCAAAGTCGTCGGAAACGCCATCCTGGACGTCGTTCTCAAAAAGTGAGTTGCAAGTGACCTGAAAGTCTTCTTAGTTCTGTACTAACAGGGCTTAGGAGTATGTCATATGAAGATGTGCCCCCCCCCCCCCCCGTTTTCCTCATCCCAAAGTTGATGGAAATGCCATTCTCCATGTCGTTCTCATAAAGTGAGTTGCACAAGTGACGTTAAAGTCTTCTTTCTTCTGTAATGTCTGATGTTAGGGTTCTAGGAGTATGTCATATGAAGACCACTCGGCACTGACCTCTTTTCCTCTCCTTTTCCTCCTCTCCTCATCCCAAAGTTGTAATACAAAATTGAGTCGCTCAATTGATGTGAAAGTCTTCCTTGTTTTGATATTTCCCATTTATAGCTTTTAGGGTCTTTTTAATTTTGATCCTTCACGTTGGTTTCATGCCCTATGCCCACTACATGTACATTGTACATACATGTATATATTGATTTCCTCAATGGTTCTTCCACCTTATATCAGTCCGTCCATACTACGCCACTGCGATCTGTATTTTTTTCTCCAAATTCACAGTTACTTCTTGATTCATTTCTGAATGATTGATTAATTTTCTCTGTTAAAAATTGTTGTCTTTTTTTATAGATATATTAAGCACCTGTAATTTTTATGACAAAATGAATATTTATTCTGACTGTAATATTCTTTTCTCAAAAAGTCCTGCTGAGCTTATAGCAAATGAATATAGTAATTATGATAACTCATCTGTTAGCAGCATGCCTAGATATTCTTTCTGTCAGAATTTGTTTAAATTGTAAATTGTATGAAAAAAGTGTCTGTATCATCTGACCGTGACATTTTTCTTTACTCTCTAAAAGCCCTGCTGAGCTGCCCAGGGAGACGGTGATGGTGTGGATCAACGCCGTGGCTCTCATTCTCACCTCTCTACCGGTAAGAAACACATCTTATGAAAACTGGGGGGTGTCTCACAAATATCCTAACTTGAACTTTATTAACTCTAAGTTGGACTTGAAAAGTATGGAAAGCTGTTAGTTTTTTTGAAAATTATTTGAAATAGTTCTTTTAAAAGGCATAAAATGTTGGTTCAAATCATAAGAACATGTTTTATTATCAAGGAGATTTTATGTTCTTAATGTAAAATGTATGAAAGTTTAAAATACATGCATTATTGCTTTTGAATATATTTTATTCCAAGTTTACAAATGGCTCTCCATAATAGTCAGGTCCAACCTAGAGTTAAGTTCAACTTATAATAGAATCTTAGTGTAACACCCCCCAGATTCTTCTAACGCTTTCAGGACTAGTCCCACACATATTTGAGATGGACCATGCATGTTGTAACGAAAATCAAGATGTTGGCCAAATTTTGGCAGGTTTTCTTAATTAGAATGTATCCCTGATGGAAATGAATTAAATGTCCGGTAGAGTACATTGTACATAATTGATTAATTATAATAGGAATTATTAGTAAATCATAATGTGTCAGTACAATCAAACCTGTGTTTCATAGTGACCACTCACAGGAAACAAAACAAGTGGCTACGGTAGACAGTTGACCTCTATAATGAGGTTCCATACATAACACTGTTTTCTCTGCAGGGGATCATGTTCAGGGGCAACTATCGGCAGGTTGGCTGGTATAGACAGGTGGCTACTAAGGCAGATTTTAGTGTATTTATTAAAAGAACCCTTCCCTGTTCATTTTCTTTTTTTTGTCAGGATTCGTACTGCGAGGTCATCCAGGCCCGTATCGTGGAAGTACTGTCGTCTGATCAGCTGGCTATGCCAAAGATCACGGCAATGCCTCCAAGAGCGTCGCTGACGAACCTATTCGCCGAGTTCTGCTTCTCCGCCACGCACCCTCTGTACACGGAGGGACGGGTCGCGTACGTCATCGCCATCACGCACGCCATCTGGCATCACTCGAACATAGGCCAGCTTACGCCTCTACCACAGTGAGTTGTTGCCTCGTTAACCCTCTGAGTACAATATCCTACTACTCATTTGATTAATTATAAAGATAGAAGGAACTGCACAAATAGATGTAATATAAGTATTCAAGGTGCTTTCCTCATTGAATGAATGTGAATTTATAATAGTTGGTTCCATATTTTGTATATCTTTCAACTTTGTATTGTTTTATTGTTTCTTACTCGAGTCAAACAGTTTTGTTAAGTGTTGAATAAACTGAACTTGAACATAAAATAATGGAAGCTTCATTTATGCATATACAGTATGTATACAAATTATTCAAATATTTGCATATTTGCTTTCCAAATAATATTTTCCTGAGCTACAAATGGCTTACCATGATTCATAGTCTGACATAGAATTTAAGTTCAAATCTTTGTTGAACACCCCCAGGTTTCTAAGAGAGCAAGTGAAGCCGCACATGAAGACAGAGGACCAGTTCATCTTCATCTGCCACATCGTTGGTCCCTTTCTCCAGCGATTCCACGCAGAGAGGACCAGGTGTTTGATGGAGGTAGGACATTTAATTCAATACGAAAAGTGCAGAAATACTAATGAAAGCGAACACACATTAAATGTATTTGATTGTGATACAAAAATTAATTTCTTGTTTATTATAGTTTAGTTAACTTTGTATTTTGCATACAGCATAATTATGTGATGAAACACATGTTAATAACATCTAGTGAATTACATTTCTTGTGATTGATTGCAACAGATTTTGAATATTCATGAAAGATGTTTGGTAATCTTTTCTTTTCCAATAGATTGCAACAGAGTTGTATGAGATGCTGCAGTGTGTGGACCGGCACAGCCAACAGATCAACCATGCAGACACCATCTGTGACTTTTTGTATCCTTTTGTACAAACTGAAAAAAGTGCTAGAATGATGTTCTGAAAGTAGTGATGATGGTTGTGGTGGTATTGGTAGTGTTGTTGTTGTTGGTGGTAATGATGATGATGACGATGATGATGATGATGATGATGATGATGATGATGATGATGATGATGATGATGATGATGATATTGATGATGATGGCAATGGTGATGATAATGTTGCTGATGATGATGTGATGATGATGATGATGATGATAAAGTTGGTGATGAAGACGAGGACAACAGCGATGATGATGATGATGATGATGATGATGATGATGATGCTGATGATAGTGGTGGTAATGGTTATGACAAAGATGATGATGAATTCAACAACTGCTATAGTAGACGCTGTTTCTTTATAGCAGAAATACATAACCGCACATAGAATTTCACAAAATATTTCATGACATGGTCTATGATTATAATTGCTGGTCCAAGTTTTCCTTGACCCTCCCAACCCACAGCTACCACATGAAGTACATGTTCACGGGTGACGGGGTGAAGGGTGACGCAGAGAAGGTCATCAAGGGGCTGAAACCGCCGCTCCGGACCAAGATGCGGTTCATCAGCAAGGGAGTCGAAAGCCTCACTGCGAGCGCCCGACCAGCTCACTACAGCATTAATGCCCTCTGAGGGATATAGAATATCAAGATAGTAAACATGTGCTCCATAACAGCAGTCTTGGCAGATATGGTAGATATTGTTACAGGAGCAGTGTTTCACCAAGACCACCGTTCCAGACCAAGATGTGGTTCAACAGCAAGGGAGTCGAGAGCCTGACTGTGAGCGCCAGACCGGCGCACTACAGCATCAATGCCTTCTGAGTGGTATTAGAGTATAACAAACAAATTGTTTTCATGTGCTGGAGTTTAAAACGAATTGGCACAGGATGCTATATCATATTGCTTTCAAAGCAGACTCTGTATTGATGGTAGGAAATGCAGCAGGGAAGTAGCTTCCCCAATAGCACACAAGATTCTCACGCTCCTGACCAAGATGAGATTCATCAGTAGGGGGGTCGAAAGCCTCACTGTGAGCGCCAGACCAGCTCACTATATCATTAATGCCCTCTGAGTGATATTGGATGTCAAGATGATGAAACATTTGCCCTATTAGAGCAGTCTTGTCAATGGTAGATATTGTTAGAGGAACTGTTGTTGGAAAGGGTATTAACAGGAGCAGTGTTACTCCCAAGACCTTACCACCAACCGAGATGATTTTTATCAGCAAGGGAGTTGAAAGCCTGACCGTGAGCGCCAGACCAGCTCACTACAGCATTAATGCCCTCTGAGAATCAAGAACTTAATCATTGCATTTGAACTTGAAAGATTACAGCATGACAGTGTTATATATTGCCTCCAGATTATGTTTCTTTCAAAAGTTATGGTTGAAAATGTGACAAAATGGTGCTTCAGGGTCATCAAGGGGCTGAAACCACCGCTCCGGACCAAGATGAGGTTCATCAGCAAGGGAGTTGAAAGCCTCACTGTCAGCGCTAGACCAGTTCTCTATACAGCATTAATGCCCTCTAAGGAATATTGAATATCAAGATAGTAAAACATTTGCCATATTAGAGCGGTCTTGTCAATGGTATATATTGTTAGAGGAACTGTTGTTGGAAAGGGTAACAAAAGCAGTATTTCCCCCAAGATGAGATTCAATAGCAAGGGAGTCGAAAGCCTCACCGTGAGCGCCAGACCAGCTCACTAAAGTATTTATGCACTATGAGTTTTTATTTTAATACTAATTATTATCAACAATTTTATTGATGCGCTTGATCGTGAAACATTGCAGCATGGCGCAGTGTTACATATTGCTTCCTGATCAGGTTTCTTTCAACAGTTATGATTTAAATTATGATACAATTACGCTTCTCCATTAACACGAAAGGAACAACACCTCAGAGGCAAGATAGGATTCATCAGTAAGGGAGTCGAAAGCCTCACTGTGAGCACCAGACCAGCTCACTACAGCATGAATGCCCTCTGAGTGGTATAGGAGAAACAAGAACTTTTACACATCAAGATATTCACCAATATGTGGGGCTTGATGGAAATTTCCATGTCACAACATTGCTCAGTAAATGCCATCAGGCCAGTCTTATCATTGGTAGAAGTGTGACAGGAACAGTGCTGAGATATTGAAACCAGCTTATGATATCAATTTGGGCAAAACATCAACTTGCCATAAGAACAACCTTAGCCTCACAGCGCGCTTGACCAAGATCAGTGTAATGAAACATTGCAAGTCTTGCTGTACCGTCTAGGCCTGTGCCTCAGAGCAAGAGTGCCTTCTTAGCTCTAGTAAAGTGAACATGAATATTGATGCCATCCATCTATATAATATATATATATGTAGCAGACATATAGCAGACATGTGCACTGTTGTTGACAAATCATGAGAAAGGGGTTTAGCTGCAATGTATGGAATATTTGGGAATAGAGTAAAATTGTTGGCCTAATGAGAAAAAACAAAAAACCTTGCGAAACCGGCTCAAATATGAAACATGACCCATACAAAATTTTGAGCCGACTGAAATAAATCAGATTTTTAAATTCAAGAATGAGAAAACACAATTTGGGTGGAATTGTATAATTAAAACAATACATTGGTTTACAGCAATACAATCAAATAATTATTAACTGTTCTGAGGAATTACAAATAGTATCAGAAATTGAAACAGATTCATGAAGTTTGGATCTTTTATCTATAGACCCACATTTCAGGTTAAATTAAAGTGGTGCGGACAAGGCAAATAAAGGACGCTAGTCATATTACGCGCGAGCTAAGCACGAGACGCGCCGTCTGTACAAACTAATGGTATCCCCTTTTAGCAGCACGTTCGTTCATTTCCCCGGCCCTCTATATGTCTTGTCCGCGCAACTTTAATATAAATATTTGATTGCTCTGAATCGATCATGAAAATGACAAATTGTAAATCTGTTTTTGAATATCATAACTGCAAAGTTTATCAATTCCCAAATAGCTTGGATTTTCCTCATGGCATTAGTATAGCGAATAAAAAATATATACAAATAGTAAGGTTTTCTATACCAAATTTGCAGATGAAGACATGCATTTATTCACAAGAGAGATCAAATTAGGGTTTCAAACTTTTTTGAGGAGATTACTTTATGTTTGAAAAGGTGCTAAGATGTTACAGAGCTTCAGATATTGCATTGAAATCATCTTAATTTGTTTTAATCCTGAAAACAATTATGAAAAAAACTTGCTTTGAAAATAATTATATTGGCATGCGCACATCATGTCAAATTGTGCTCTATTTGTGTCACAATATTATGTTGTGTAATGTAAATTTGTATACATTAAACGAAAAGAATGAATTATTATTCTTAATTCACAATAACTGCAGTTTGTTTTATCGTGTTTGTGTATATTTTGATGATGATGATGAATATGTGTGAGTCTAGAACTTGGAAACCAAAGAAACAAACTGCGTATTCCCTGATTTGAAATAAATGACAAATAATGTACCACTTTAAAGGGAAATATCCATGCAATGCAATGACACTAAAATAAAAAATGTAATTTGACAGTAAGAGTGATGTAATCAATCAAAGTTGAGTTTCCTAACTTGTTTGAGGGGTTTATAAATAGCTTTATAAACCTTATCAATGAATGTTAAAAGAGCATGAGATGTAATATTTTCTGTCTAAATCCAAATTGAAAGTTTAAAGGGACTTAGTAACATTGTCCAAATCCTCAAAATAAAATTCTAGCGGTTCCTTGTTTTATTCGTATTAACAATAAAATCATTGGGCCGGGTTTCGTTTTTTCAAATTTCCCTTTCGTGACAAAGATATGTACGATTGAAGTATTCAGATAAGAAAAACCCCCCCAGAGTTTTTCTTACCGTGTACAAAGTGAGTGCAGTGAGTTAGTGGATATCACTTTGCATTTTCGCTCATTACTTGGCCATGCAATGTCCATTTGACTTGAAATTTTTACACAATACCCTGTGTACATATGAGATAACAACAATATACATTGCATCAACCCTTCATCACTTTTTGCACATGTTAACAAAGTTACTAGATCCCTTTAAAGGGATCTAGTAACTTTGTTGACAGGTAATGATCGAAAATGCAAAGTGATATTGACTAACTCACTGCACTCACTTTGTACACGGTTTTAAAACTCCACCGGAGATTTTCTTTCTAATAACGTTTTAGTTACCCATTGGAGTCTGGGTACTTTGTTATACTGACCTTTTTTAGATTTAGTTAACGGAATATATTGGTCTAAATAAGAAACTAAAATTGTCATAAAGACCTCATAAGAACAATTAGTGTCTTCGACATTATACACCTCCGCCCAATCTACTTCATTGAGAGCTTCTTTCAGTCTGGCTACATTTTTAGGTGTGTTATTTCTCGGCTAAGGCCTTGGTCATGAAGTTGCAGATGATTTCCCAGTTCCCTTCGTTATTATCCTTGCAGAACTGGCTCAAACACTGGGCAGGAAGGACAAGCCTTGCAAAGTTGTTCAACTCGTTCATGTTGCGCAGGTAGCCGAACAGGGCCAGCGGGTTGTGCCAGTCACCGATGAATACAGCAGTCCTTTTCTTTCCTGCAACATGCAAATAGAAATTACATTCAGGGGCTTTCAAAGAGAGGGACATAATTGGAGGCACAGACTGTGATTTTCGACATTCTAGCTTTGTGATTTGCTTTATATTCAACATCATGCAGGACTAGCAGGCAATTAATCCGAGACCCCGTTATTACAAACCATGCAATGTCATGTGCGAATGATTGTTGCTATGGGACGTTACTTGGGAAAAAGCAGTCGGCAGTTGAATAAAGCACCGGTCCAACACTTAGGATTTTCATGGCGAATCGCAACTATTAATCATTAGGGGAGAAAATCGCTGAGGTCGCTCGGTTGTACATAATACCTGTTATTTAAAAAAATTTGTTGCACATCGTGAAGAAAACCGTGAAAGCGGAGCCAAAACCGCCAACACGATTATATCAAAATCGTGACTAGTTGAAGTCATTTTCACTTCGTTGCAATTCGTTCTGACTCGTACCGCGTCTTTGCGCATATCGTCGATTTCTGCTCTGGTTCGTATTATGTCCAAATAAAAAATCTTCCGGGGGCTATGCCCACTGGACCCCCATTTTAGTCATTTGACCCGGTCCCCTCTACACATATAATAGTTGTATTCAGGAACTCTCCCTATGCCAATTTTGCTAACTATATACTATTTAATAGCTAGCTGTATACTTGAATCTGGACAACATCTTTAGTTGACCATACATTGCGAGACAAACGAATATCACTAGCGATATTATTTCCGATATCTTTAGTTCTGTATAGCAAAATCCAAAAGCTTAGGGGGCTACCCCCATTATAGTCATTTGACCCGGTCTCGGCCTGTACACGTATACTAGAACTCTCGCCGCTATGCCCACTTAATTTGAGCAAACTATTTAGTACCTAACTATTTTTCCTATTTAAATCTTGACAACATCTTTAGTTATGTAACGTGAAGTCAGAAAGCTACAGGCGACCCCCCTCTGGCCCCTATTATAGTCATTTGACCCTGTCAGCGCATGCATAATCTGTCTGGGCGGATAACCTGTCTGACCCTAACCCTAAACCCTAACCCTAATGTGGTGGCTATAGGTCAGATTAGTGGCTATAGGTCAGATTTAGTGGCTATTATAGGTCAGATTTAGTGGCTATAAGTTAGATTTATTGGCTACATAAGTGTATACAGTATAGCAGTGGTGGGGCCTAATACACGATATTGCCATTACTATAATACTGCTGCCCAGACAGGCTATCCGCCCAGACAGATTATGCGCTCACACCGGTCCCCTGTACATGTATGAACATTTTATTCAGGAACTTGCTATGCCTACTCAAAAGCGTGCATGATTCATAAACACAACAACAAAAGTGAGTCCCCTAATCAAAATGGCGTCACTTTTTGACAAACTTGTTTTGAGCATAATGACTCGACAGGATTGTTCCTACACTTTGTGACTAACTTCTGAGTGAAAATGAAGTTGGTCCATTGAGTCACGCATGAGTGAGCACACAAAGTGCCAATCTTTCCTTTGATGCGTGCTCACTCATGCATGACTCGATGGACCAATTTCATTTTCACACAGAAGTTAGTCAATAAGTGTAGGAACAATCCTGCCGAGTTATTTTGCTCAAAACATTTTTGTTAAAAAGTTATGTTATTCTAATCAGGAGGAGACTTACTTTTTTGTTGAATTTATTCCAACAATACTGATCAATTAAACTCAACACAAAAATAAGTCCCCCTTAATCAAATAACATAACTTTTTAACGAAAAGGTTTTGAGCAAAATACAGGGATGTAAGTTTTCCGGATTTGGACGGAAATCCGGATTTTTTCAAAAATTCCTTTTTTTAATTTTTTTAAATTTTTTTTTATTAATTTGTTTAAATTTGTTATCGACAAACTTGTCCGTAATTACAAATTACAATCAAAACCTATTCATCATGTTACTAAAAACTGCAAAGTTCAAAGGCAGATTTGCAAAATTTTCCTGCAGGGGCGTTTCCCCTGCAACCCCGCCGGGGCTGCTGCCCCCTGGACCCCCACTATGGGGCAGGGGCGCTGCCCCTGCAACCCCTCCAGGGGGCTACCGCCCCCTGGACCCCCAGTTTCTGGATTTTTTAAAAAGCTCCACTTACATCCTGAAAATAACTCGGCAGGATTGTTCCTACATTTATTGACTAACTTATGTGTGAAAATGAAATTGTCCGTCGAGTCATGGATGAGTGAACACACATCAAAGGCAGAATTTCATTTTTTGACTCTTGTGACTTTTGAAAAGTGACATTTTTCCTTTAATGTGTGCTCACTCATGCATGGCATGGCGGATCAAATTCATTTTCACAGAGACGTTAGCCAATAATTTTAGAAACATTCCTGTCAAGTTATGTTGCTCAAACCCTATTTGTTAAAAAGTTACCCCATTTTGCTTAGGAGGAAGTTACTTTTTTTTTGTTGTGTTTATTACTTTGTACCGTAATGGTGTGGGTTTTGGTTACTAAAGTTAAGTTTGACCAATACTCGACTATCCCTTTTAAGTAAAATTAATTTATCAACATTACTATTATAATCATGATCACGAATATGATAATATACTTATCGGAATGGATATTTCTAAACACTCAAAAGAAAGAGCCCGATAGGCTACGGCGCAGATCTGTTTTGAAAGGTGGGGGAGGGGGTGGGGCCTCCAGCTTGATACAATTGAGAGAGTATAATATAGCGCAACTGTTATCACCGCATCTTACCTATTGCTTGCAGAGTTCGTGAAGGAAATTATCAAACACGCGATCGTTGGTCCAAAATCCGGAAGGAAATAGCAAAAGTATGTCGTTCCTTCTCAAATGTCGACCGAATTCAGCAAACTCATTGTCGTAGTAGTCGCCAACCGCAGTTGGTACATTAAACTTTATCTGCAGATCCCGCGCTATACTTTTCAGTTGACTCATTCGCCAATCATAGGATATCAGAGATTCGATGGAACAGTAGCGATAGATGTTGATAAGGACGATTCTGTAACAAAATATTGCGTATTTCAAACATAGTATCTGGTAACTTTCCAGTACCAAAATAAACATGAACAATACAAATAGGGCATCCCCTGAATTCGACCCTATTTTTTCACTTTCATTTCAATATGTGGGTGAAACATATTCCGGACAATACAAAAAAATAAAAAAATTGTTCAGGCCAATTCCTCTTTAATGCGTGCCTATATTTCGAAATTGTGTTCTCATTGCTATTCATTGTGTATTCATAATATTATACGAGATAATACGCGATGGGACAAAAGTCTTTTTATGATGAAAAGTATTACGTATTGTATAATTACATCGTCTCACGGAGATTCATTACAGTGTTAGTTCTGATATAGGTCTTTAAGGATGTTTTCTGGTTTCACAGAAGACAAAAAGACTTGCAACAAACATTACATTTACCTACGCATTGTGGATACGTTACCTATTCATATCATGAATAAACT
This sequence comes from Echinarachnius parma, assembly GCA_037951105.1. NCBI lineage: Eukaryota > Metazoa > Echinodermata > Echinoidea > Clypeasteroida > Echinarachniidae > Echinarachnius > Echinarachnius parma. The sequence continues at coordinate 2,625 of JBAMJV010003344.1, read as the reverse complement.
ATATGGAATATTTCAAAGTATTGTTTGATATGGTTTGACAGTATGTAAGTATAAACTAAAACGTGAGTGCTATTAAAACCGTTATACGTTGTTGAATGGTAGACAGAAATAATGACTACTTATTTAGCATGTTGTATTTATTTTACAACCCTGTTAAACACAAGAGGGCCATTTGAACATTGAAGACACCTGGAAGATGTGTACATTATTACAGTAAAAGCGATTTATGCTAAAATAAATAAGATATACTGATAGATATTGCAGTTTTATGACAAACACATACAAGATTAAAATGATACGATTCAAATGTCTTTTGAAAAAAAAAAAAATTCGGTACCGACAAAAAATTACTTAACATACAAAATACAATGACAACAAAAGTATAATTATGTTGAGCTTTTGTAGCTCCTACACTTCGCTACAAAAACACACACATACACACACACAGGCACACCCACGCATACACACAAACACACACGCACACACACACACACACGCACACGCACACGCACACGCACCCACACACCCACACACACACACACACACACACACACACACACACACACACACGCGCACACACACACACACACACACACACACACACACACACACGCACACGCACACGCACACGCACACGCACACGCACACGCACACACACACACACACACACACACACACAAGTCGTGTGCGCGAGATGGGGGGCCACGGGCGTCGATCTGTCATTGATACCCATTCATCAGGGGATGATATATTCGTCCATCCTCCCCTGATGAATGGGTATTACGTAAGTATCGACGACCATGGGGGTAGGGGGGGGGGGGGGGGGGTTGCGTGCATGTCCGTCGCCAAAAATGTTAGAGGCCGAGACCGAGACCACTTGTTCAGTTGTTTCCTCAAGGCCGCTAAATAGTGGTAAAGGGGGGGGGGGGGGGGCACGTTGTAACTTGGAAACCGGTGTGCGTCGTAAGATATGATAAGAAAAGAATCACATGGAAACCAAACATGCAGGCGGGCGTAGATACTAATGTATGTGGGGGGGGGGGGGGGGGGGGGGGGGGGGGGTATCAATGACATATCTACGCCCATTTGTTAATATGTTTGTATATCCTGCAGTTGGGATGAAATAGTTCATGAATACATAGGCGTACCCGGGGGGGGGGGGAGGGGGTGGGGGTTCACCCCGACCCCTTTTATGGCCGTTTTTAAATGTACTACCCTCCCCCCCTACCCCTCCCCCCTGCTGACAAATATTTGTCCTGGCCAACCCCCCCCCCCCCCCCCCCGGCTAAAAAAAAAAAAAAACCTGGGTACACCACTTCATGTTGTTGCTGTTTACTTAACGTGTGTGATATTACCCAATGAAGGTTAAACATCTTTTTGAAAGTCTCGTGCAGTCCTGAGCTTTTCTGAATTACCGGCCTGAAGTCGGGTATTAGGGATGGGGTGGGATGCGTGGGAGGGGAATTAATAACCTTAAAACCAAATGTCTTTATATATGTCCGTATACTCATTTTGTGGTTTACGACACATTCGTTTATAGTGTGTTTTTCTGAATAATATTTGTTATGCATTTTATAAACCCTTGGTCCATTTAATAATGTCTCTCAAGCTACCCATCATCCACCCCCTTCGACCCCTCCAAAACATTTCTCTGAACATCTCGTCCAGTCAATCAATGAGGATTACGTATTGTATTCGAAATAATTTAAGAAAAGACGCACCTTAAAGCCAGATCCCATGAATGCTAGTAGATGACAATTCAAAACACATGTGCGTACTGTATTTGAATGAATGAAAACAAAACCAATCATGAAAACATCGTTTTTAAATGCAGGTTACAAAATAAAAGATGAATTAAACAAATTTAAATCAAAATAAATAAAAGAATATAATGAACAACAAATGACGAGAAAAAAAGTGAAAATGAAAGAAGAATGACAAACAAGGGGGGAAATAGAACCAACAAGTAATACTATAAAAAAAAAACCGCAGGACTTCATTTGATCCTCGTACTTTGAGATATAAAAACAGACCAATACCATCTACCATCTATAAGCATAATATTCTTTCAGCCCTTTCACACATCTTGGACATGTTTCATTCATGACTATGTATAATTATTCAGAACAGGTGTACACTCTATTTCATTATTTGAGGTGCTACGAGGAACATTATTGTTCGAACTTTATCATTCTGTCCAATCAATCGTTATCCTCATTGTGCTCTCCGCATTATCTGTTCTGAAAAGGAATTCATGATGCACCACCATCAAGACTATTTACACTATTTCAAATGAATAGCTACAACATATATATTTGCATAAACTATTGAGTTTCATCTCAACTATAGAGATACAAACATATTGACTAACACAGCTTGGGGAAGGGGCCCGATTACGGACCAGCGACCATTTACCATGGTATTTATAGCATAATTGGCTCTAACTCATCGATGTCAATATGCTAGAATTACATTAAAATCAACAGAACGTAGCAGAGCAGTGGAGCACACATACCGCCCTTACTCATTCAACCGTAAAGCTTATCTAGATATCAGTGGAACTAGGGATGTAGGGCTGGTCCTGGGTCATGATCGTACTCTCGGCCACAGGTTCCAAGTTACAGC
>JBAMJV010003343.1:335000-339811 GCA_037951105.1 Echinarachnius parma | reverse complement strand
TTTTGAATAAATGAAAAAGAGTAAAAACAAAAGGGCTTCCACAAGAACCTGGGCTGGTATTAAACTAAATACTTAGATTAAGTAAGAAATTTACTTAGCATTTTCTAGGCTGATAACTTAACATTTCGACTTTTACTTCAGTAAAACAAAATGCAAATGTAATATTTGAAGACATTATGACATCAGAATTTGTGTGAGATTTTCAGTTGATGAATTAATTAAATATCAATTACTTACTTATATGCTAAAGTTTGACGTAAGTATGGACTTGATTACCGGCCCAGAGATCAGATTGCTAGACAAGAGCTCTGACCACTACGCTATAAACTGTTATGATGGCTGTACTCCCTGAAACCCTTTTTAATGCTCATGCTAGTCAGAAGCTACAATGTAGTTTCGCTTAAAATGTATCCTTTTGTAGTTAAAAAAAGTGACTTGTGACTAACTAAATACAGTTGTTGCTTTAAAATCAACACCAGTATTATTCAAGTTGATAAAATGTTTCATTTACTGTATAGTACAGAAGGTTGTTGGTTATAACCCCGTGTTAGCAATACAGGATCATGGCCCCGTTGCTGAAATAGATACAATTGATTGTAAGTCGGAAGATTTGCGTGATTCAACCAATCAGATTTGCGCATTCAGAACATATGATTTGACTTACAATCGATTGTATCTCTTTCTGCAACGGGGACCAGATCCGTTTATGAATTTGTCCCTAGATGCAAACAGCATAAAATTAAATCAAAAGAAATTCCCCGTATTCCATAGAAAAAACAATGTATTAAGAAGAATATTGTGGTCTATACAATCAAATGCATTTTTCAAATCAATAAAAACCCCAATAATTATATCATTTTGATCACAAGAATTTATTATATTATTTACACAATCTATCAAAGCATGTGTTGTTGAGTGTTTTTCACGAAATCCAAATTGTTTATTATACAAAATATGATGCATGTCAAAGAAATTAATGAATCTTGTATATATACATTTTTCTAGTACATTGTATCTTAGAAAAACATGTTAATAGTGATATTGGTCTATAATTAGAGTATACATTTTTGCTCCGCCTTTATGTACAGGAATAACTTGTGATATTGTACAACTAGTTGGAAAAATGCCTTTTTGAGAACATAAATTAAAAAAGTGACAAAGGTTTACACAATACATGAATAGCTTATCTAACAACATAGTTATCAATAGAATCGATTCCAGGGGATTTACCACTTTTCAAAGAGCATGCAATTTCTATTATTTCCTTTTCAGTAACTGGTTTTAAAAATAGAGTAGACTGGAGAGGTTCTTCTTTATAATATTTAATATACATATTATCCATAGGTTGTGTATTCACATTGATCAAAGTTTGTCCTACATTAATAGAATATTCATTACATCCATTTACGATGTAATTTTGATCATTAGTTATATTACCATTCTCACAAAATTCAATATTATCAACATCAAAATGATTTCCTCTTTTATTATTTAAAAGGTCATTTATCATTTTCCAAGTCTTACCCCAATTATTTTTAACTGCATTCAATTTCTGAGTATGATAATTCCTTTTTTCTTTTTTTAACATCATTAACATACCTTTTTTTGAAAGCTGTATAAATACTTTTATTTTTCTCAGTGGGTTTTCTAAGATATTTTTTATACAACCTATTTTTATTTCTATACATTCGTTTTAAGTGTACACTAAACCATTGATTATTTTTATTAGAAGTGTTGACCTCTTTAACTGGAAAGCATTGATCGTATATTTCAAGAATAACTTTCATAAAAATATTATACAATTCGTTAGGACCATTATTTTTATTTGAAGTTATAAACGAAAAATTTACATTTAATAATTTGCCCAGGAACTTACTTAAATTGCTGTCATTAATTTGTCTTTTAAAATGTTTTCTATTGGTATTACATGGTTATTAATAATCAAACATAGAAAATATTGCAAAATGATCAGAAATATCACAAATAATAGAACAAGAAATTAAATCATTGGAATTATTCACAAAAATATTATCAATCAATGTAGACGTTTTTGTGTAATTCTAGTTGGAGATGTGATGAGTGGATGGAAAGAAAATGATGACATAGTATTTAAGAACTCATTTACATAATTCAACTAATCAATTTTCTTAAAGGGATAGTTGAGTTTTGGTAAAGAGAGTACAGTTTTGGTCAAACTGAATTTTTAGCAACCAAAACCTGCAATATTAGATTACAAACTAACAGTTATAACTCCACCATGCTCAAAAGGAATACAAAATTACAAATGAATAAGTAAAAGGCCTGTTATCATTCAAAAAGAGCCGTTAAAACTCAAGAGGGCGCTCTCTAAAAACTCATTGGTTTCAACTATTTTAAATAAAATAGTGTGCCTGTGATGTTTCGTTGAAATAGTGGTTAGAGAGATAATCAACAACTATTTAAAAACCTATTTTGTACATTTTTGAAAAAAAGAAGCATTTAAAAAAAAAATTAACGGCTGGTTCAAAATTATAGAATATTTGTGGGGCCCCACAATTATTACAATGGTTATTTTTATGGATATGTCAGCCATTTCTGAACCGATTGTGATCAAATAAAGTTTATTCTGTCATTAATATTGTATGCTCTTTCAAATTTGACACTCAGTTTTTCATTATCTCGCAAACAAATTATTTTGTGTAGCGCCCTCTATACCAAAACTCAACTATCCCTTTAAAGGTTCTATGTCATGGAAATCACATTAAAACTATTTTGTTGTAGCCTATCAGGGATAGTTTTTCACGTGGATTCCAATTACAATAATATTTTCTTCAATGGAAAAGTCAATAACACAAGAAATCAACTTGAAAATTCAAATTGGGAACGCCAACAAAAAGTGTCTCCAGAGTGAAATTCTGCAAGGGACCTCATCTGTCAATCACAACTCAGTTACTTATAAGATGAACAATGCAACTTTACCAAAGCTGAGCGCCTGCTCATAATAGTATCACAAGATTGAATATACTACCAACTAACACACTTTCAATTTCAATAGCAGTTGCTATGTGAGAAAAGCCCAACCATCATAAGGACAAGAAAGGCACTGACAAGCTATTGTATGGAAGCATGCATGGCATGCTATTGTTGGCATATTCATTTTGTCCTAGTCTCCTTTTCCATCTAATGTAAGCTGACCAGTGGTGTCAATAGCTTATCAGTTCTTTCCTTGTCCTTATGATGGTTGAAGTTTTCTGACATACATGTAGCAACTGCTATTGAAATTGTGTGGGTTGGAAGTGTATTCAAAGATGTGATATTATTGTGAGCAGGCGCTCATCCTGGGCGAAGGTGCATTGTTCATCTTACAAGTAACTGAGTTGTGATTGACAGATGAGGTCATATACAGAATTTCACTCTAGAGAGTTTTTTTTAAAGAGGTGGGGCTTTGGCTTGCCTTAGCAAGATGAACAAAATAATTGCAAAAATAAAATATTTGTTAAATCAACAAAACATATTTCGGTTGAACAGTTTACAAATATTTGATGTATACACTAATACAGATAAATAGAAGTCAACATGTATTCGCATTACATGGCCCTTTTAATGTCAATACTATAATCGCCCATGAATAAAAACTTTTTATGCTCTACATTGATTTGTTCCATTTTTTTCTTTAAAGGGATCTAGTAACATTGTTGACATGTGCAAAAGTGATGCATGGTTGATACAATTTATATTGTTGTTATCTGTTATATGTACACTGGGTATCGTGTGAAAATTTCAAGTCAAATGGACATTATTTGGCCGAGTAATGAGCAAAAAATCATTGCACTGACTTTGTACACGGTAACGACGATCCAGTGGGAAAATTTAACATCTGAACACTTCAATCACAACTATCTTTTTAACGAAAGGGAAATTTAAAAAACCGAAACCGGTCCTATGATTTGTATGTTAATACGAGTACAACAAGGTATAAATGAACCGCTAGAATTCCAATTGGATTTTGAGGATTTGGACAATGTTGCTAAGTCCCTTTAATAATATATATAAATTGAATAACTGAGTTCTCTGGTGGTCTATAAAAAAACACCAAGAATCATATTTTTTACCAGCTTTAGGAATTTAAATAAAACAACTTTCACAAATATTATTAAACACATTCAAATCATCACTTATTTCAAATTCAATACTACTTTTTATACCAAATCCTATTCCACCACCTTGCTTTTCACTTCGGCCTAAACTAACATATTTATAATCGTTACAAATATTATTTGTTGACATATCGTTTTTATCCATGTTTCTGCAAGACCAATACAGTCATGTCTGTCTATAGCGACCGCTCAAGGGACCGGCGAAAAGTGGTCGCTATAGACAGGTGGTAGCATTATACAGATTGGCGGCCAAATTGAATTTTTGGTCGCACATTTTCCTGTATGCACATGTGTAATTAATTGGCATCTGTACACACACGAGTCCATAGTTTATTTAATATACCGGTAACATACTCGATTTATATAGCGCCTAATATGATTGATAATCATCTCTAAGCGCTTTACAATTATATTATTACCCCCGGTCATAGGATACAATGCAAACCAGCACACATTGTGTGCACCATCTCCACTCCCTGGGGAGCATTCCTTCCAAGCGGCTCATGGGCATCCTTCACATATAAGCTTTCACCTCCTACAGGGTCCCCAATTATACACCTGGGTAGAGAGCAGCAATTGTGGATAAATTGTCTTGCTGAAGGACAAACGCAGTAAAGATTAGAGACCAAGCTAGGCAAGACCCTTCCATTGTTGTTGTTTTTGTTAATCTGACCA